>CM054951.1:8569505-8724167 GCA_029168755.2 Tillandsia fasciculata | reverse complement strand
TAGAGGACTGCAAATCTGATGTTGTTCATGGGAAACGATTACCCTAGTTTAAGTCGCTTCTAAATGTTATATTTGGGAATTGGACAAATATTGGACATTGCATGATTTAATTGGTCATATGGTTTATTGCCATCCTTTACTGCTACACTATTTTGGGACTTGACTTAGGAGAAACCATGCTTTTTCTCTTTTCTTCTTCATTGTTGCACTAGCAGCTAATCGCTCAGGTTCGAGCGTATGTTGGACAGTGTAGGCAGGTATTGGGGATTTGGGACAGGTTGAGTTGTCAGGGGGTTGCGGCGACCACGGATCTTGGGTGGTTGACCGGATTGTTTCTATTGCATCAGATTGGGTGTTCGGGGATCGGGCTTACTATAGTGGAGGGTTGTTCCCACTTCTTGAGTCACGATCCAGTCCTGCTATTATGAGACAGTGGTTACAGAGATGCTTGATACAGTGATACTTTGCTCGGTGGGTCGCTCCCCACGAGTGCCACTCCGGAGTAGGCTTCCACGGTGTGAGCGCGGGCACCATTCTGGTTTCTTGAGTTCCACGGTGTGAGCGCCGGGCACCATGCGGGTTTCTTGAGTTCGACAGCAGAGCAGGCAGTGCCAGTGTTCACTGGCTGTCAGATTGGGTCATTATGACAGGCGTCTTGATTCTGATGCATCATTTTTCTCCATCCTTATTGGGTGGTCTTGTAGAGGCATATTAGGGATAGCTCTTTATCAGTTGCTTTACCTATCTGCATCTCCATTCTTTTCCTTTCCCTTTTTGCCTCTGAGCACCTGGTGGGCATATCTGAGCTGAGGCTTTACCACTAGGGGAGGCTACTGTTTATAGTAGTACTGACCCCCATTGCTTCTATTGTTCACTCCTTTTCCCTTGTTTTGCAGAGTCCTCTGTGGGAGTTGCTGGGACATCAGAACTGATCGGGGCAAGCGCATCGCGGACTAGTTAGAGAGCCTACCGAGGGTTGTAGCTGCTTATCTTTTGGGTACCAGATCTTCTCAGACAGTTTCTTGCTTTTCTTTTGGGGACTGGCTTCTGCCAGTGTATGTATTTTGGTAGTAGTGAGCTGGGAGAGACTGTCACGCCCCGGGGTCAGAACTGTACCCCGGGCTCGCCAACAGATCCGCCGCCCCTACAGGAAGCCCCGTAGGGACGTAGCGTCCAACCTGCAAGTAAGTGTCTAACTAACATATATCAGAGAGCTGTAAACATAAAACTAACAGATATACAAGAAATAAAAAATGTCCCACAAGTATATACATAAAGTCCTCACCCAAAATACAGGAGTCTCTCAAAGAAAACAGAAGAGTACAACTCGATCCCTCACTACAAGATCTCTCAAACATGACACAACCAAAATATAGGGGTACCTCTAAACACACTGAAGCTGAAGGGGAAGGGATCTATCTCGCGGCTCCCTTACCTCGGTCTGAAGGAGCTGGATCAGCAACGGGCACCGCAGGAACTGGAGCTGGAGTTCCTGGGGAAAAGACACCACGACGGGTGTGAGAACTACCTCCCACAGTAGTTCTCAGTGGGTGCCGCCAACAAGCCCGACGGCCTGCCCACTAAGTCTACAAGGGGCGAAAAGTAACCAAAAGAAAATGCAGAATAGAAAGCAGGAAGATAAAACATCTACTGCTACCATGCCCCTATCTACTATGCTCAAGGAAAAGGATCGAAGACCAAAAATGTCTCTACTGACTCGACTCAAGTCACCCAATCCAAACTGACTGCCAAACGGTCCAGTCAACCTGCGCCTACCTACTGCTGTAGGTATGTCCGGTACTCCAACCCGGTATCTAGCTCAATCTCAAGCCGGTACTACAAACCGGTCTCGCCTACTCCGGAGTGGCACTCGAGGGGAGCGACCCGCTCGAGTCAAATAACTGCGCATCACTGTCTAGCACAAAGGTGGCACATGCAGGCTATGATCCAATCACTATCTCACTCACTGGCTATACATCCACACTGTCACTATGACCAAGTCCCAAAGATCCCAGATCCACTGTCACTACCACTATCACTATCACTATCTCAATGCAAGCTGATCTACAGACTGCTACAGACGCCACTCGGTCCCCAGACGCGAGTGCAAATGAAGTCCCCAGCTAATAAACCTCCCGGCCCACGACTCGGGGAAAAATCACTATGACCAAAGTGACAAGAATACTACCACTGTGGAAAAGCTAAAGTGATAAATAAGTCTGATGTATGTTTAAGTTACTGTAGTTTAGTGGTGCATGATAATTAAATAACAGGCAATTATGCTAAGTCAAGTTCCCAAGTCGCAAAGTTTATCAAGAGATCGACATTTTTAGCAATTAGCTGTAGTGGTTTCCAACATACAGTTCACACATTTTATCTGGCTCAAATACTAACATGCATGCTGATCTACTAGTAGAATTAGAGTGCAGTCCATAGAATTTGAAAGCAAGATCACCCACCTGATCGCGCTAACTGTCCGGGACGGTACAGATAAACAGTCTAGAAACTGATAAAACTCCGAGTCCACTAAGCAAAGAGCACCATAGTGGTGCTTACAATGTCCTGGGTACAACCACAACTCACAATTACAACCAAATCACACATAAAATCACTATTCCAAAATCTGCAAGCATAGTTCCTGTTCACACGAAATTCTCACCTGAAAATAAATTTTCTAAAATCCCAATAAAAATATCACGACGATCCTCGCGAAGTGTAGATGTCGATAGGCTCTTGAATCGTCGAATTCCGATGTCCGGATGAGGAGATAAAAATCCGCGAAGTGAGTGCTGTCCAGAAATCTCACAACAAAAACAGCGGCTCAGAAACGCCTCGAAATCCGTGCCAAAATTCCAAATCCAGGCAAAACACTCAACACGAAAGTCGAAGATTTACCTCTCGTGAATCCAACGCCGCAAAAATCGCTGAAATCGGATGTCGGGGTAGCTCTGTGGAAATTTTTGACCGAAATGCGACGATAACGGGCCTCCAACAGAAAACCGTCGCTCCGCACTTCGAGGTAGAAAACACAGTCGTCGCGACTTCCAGATTTTCTGAAACTTCACCAGGAGATTCCCAAGAGGAAGAGGAAGAAATCTTGTGAAGAGAGCAATTGCTAAATCCCCTCGGAAAAGGCTCCAAAACTCGGCCCAAGGAGACCTATTTATAGGCCCCAAAGAAAACAGCCCAAAAAGCCCCTTTAGTCACTTTCGGGCCCAACTTTCGGGCGCCCGAAAGTTTTCGGGCTGCTACAGTAACGGGCCGGCCCGTTACTGTGCGCGCCCGAATCTCTCTCAGGCCGCCACGTGTCCTGCCGTACCGTCTCCTGCACCCGGCGCACGACCCCGACGAATCACGGGGTGCCACGTGTCCCGACCGGGCGACGTGCACCCTGCACCGGACCAACCACGGGGCGCCACGTGGCGCCCCCACGCCGTCCCTGGTCAACGCGCACGTCGCGCGACGTGCGCGGCCGCGCCGGCGCCGGACCCGGGTCGGGCACGCGTCCCGAGGCACCGCCTCAGCCGCCGCCGCCACGTGGACCGGGTGCACCAGAACCAGCCAACCACGCAATGCCACGTGTCCCTCGGTTCACCGTGCACCAGAGCCAAGATTCCGTGGACCGCGCACGCTGAACCGACCAACAGGAAAGCGCCACGCGTCCCATCCGTACGGTGCACGACCCCGCGGTGGACCGCGCGCCTGCCCGCGCGCCCGCGCGCCTGCCCGCGCCGCTCGCCGCCTGCCCGCGCCGCTCCGCCGCCTGCCCGAGGCTGCTCCGCCGCGCTCCGCCGCCCGCCGGCGGCCGCCGGCGCCTCTCCGGCCGCCGGAACAGTACCCCATGCCTCGATTTCCGTGTTTTCGCGTCCGGGCTCCGAAAAATTCAAGTAAATAGTCCATTTCGCTCGTTTTCGCGCGCTGAATCCAAATCCGAGGTCCGTTCGGCCAAATTCCGCTTCTAAATTTTCCAAAATTTCCCGGAAAAGTAAACTTGATCCAATTTCTGTTCCGGGTCCCATTCTTGGCTCCAATAAGCGCGCAAACACCTCATACCCCAAAATGGACTCCCAGAGAAGAAACAAGCCCCAATTTCACCAGAAACTCAAATCTGGAGCCCGACACGCACACCACACACTCAAAACCTCCAAACTAACAGTAAACCCTGTCGTGGGGATCCGGGTCCTCACATCCTCCCCCACTAAAAGAAAGTTTCGTCCTCGAAACAAACACATCTCAAAAGGGAGTCTCCAAGCCCAACGGTAAGCCTCCAACACACAAACTCCAACTCCCCAAACGCTACAAACTCTCCACAAAGCGCGTCCAACTGCGGAAAACTCAAAAATTCCCAAACACCAAGGACCAAGAAGAACAACCAACTCTACGCCTCCAAACTATTCGAATAACGCCGCAAAACTTAACAGGAAAGACAAGAGCCCCACCAGTAGGAAGGTCATCAACCTCCAACTCTCAAATTTAGAAAACAATTGAAATTAGCGAACAGTTCGAAAGTTCCGGGAGATCAGTGCCCTCACCCTAACCCAACAGAAACAGGTTCGGGCACCGTCCCCAACTCTGGAGTAGTCCTTTGTATCCTTTCATCTTGTTCGCGAATTTCAGCACAAGAGTAAGAAAAGAGGGAGAGGAGGGTTGATGCCGTTCCTGCTGCGGCAACAAAACGGAAGCTACGGTCTACCCGTGCCCCTAAAAAGAAACACCACCCTATCCAAAACCCCTAGAGACAAACCCTCTAGTCCTAGGCGTCACCTACGCTCGACAAATCGCACCTAACCCAAAGCCGCTGAGGCCACTGCTGCAGGAAGGATGCCTCGGTAACAAGTGGAAATGATCTCCTGTCGTCCAATTCGCGGAAAGGCCACTGTTCTCCCTTCGCAAACAAATGTTGCATGATACCGCACCAACTGGTCCATCCAGAGTGCTCGATCTGAAACATGGAGCTGTAACTGAATCGTCTCAACAGTCGGCGTACCGCCTACAATTTCAGCTGTTCTGATCACGCCCCAAAATTCACCTCTGCTTGAGGATACAGGGAAGAATCCAATCGCTCATGCATGTTACAAAATTCCTATCCCTTAATCATGGAGAGATGCAAATGCTCTAATATCATGCAAACGGATGCCGTGGTTCCGAAAAGCTCACTCGATTGACTGAAAATAAGGTCATACCTGCGGCGATAGGATCTGCTGCCGAGGTGCTCTCCATCATGGCTGCGTAATCTCGTCCACTAGGCGCTGAAGACCGTCGTCCCGTCTGTCCCGACGTCGTACCCCACTCTGTCTGATGGTGCCCTGAAGGAGGGGCTTCTGCTTCCTGAACTGGCAAGGGAGGCGCTGTAGCAAGGGGTTGCACTGACAGAATGGCTCGGGGGCAACCTGTTTGAATATGTCCCAACCCTCCACATAAGAAACACCGTCCCCGTCTCTGGTAACACTGCGTCGGTGGATGAGGGCCGCCACAGATGACACACTGCTCATGTCGCTGATGCCGATGCTGCTGCTGAAATTGCTGCTGTCGGGGGTACTGCTGCTGAGACTGCTGTCGTTGCGGGTGCTGCTGATACCGTGGCTGCTGCCGGGGCCCGCCTGACCTCTGGCGCCTCCAAAACCATGACCCTGAGGATAGGATCGTGGAGGTCTCATAGGTCCCTGACGACTCGTCTGTCCCCCGACATCCTGAGCTAGCCGCTTCGCCCCCGAAATTCCTGTGGGAGTAGGAGCCACCTCGGCCATCACCGCCTCTCCGTGCCCGAACTCTGCCCCGAAAAACAATATGGATCAGACTGATGGAATCCCGTCATCATATCATCCATCTCACGCTGCTCTGCAGGTGTCAACTGTCCTGCCGTCCCGGACGGCTGACCACTGGTACCCTGTGCAGTAGGGGCTGCCTGTGCTGCTGGCACAACTGGGGGTGCCACAACTGGCGAAGATGGTGCGAAGAAACTCTCAGGGGGAGCTATGACTGACTGCCCCCTCTGCTCCATCACGCGCATCATCCGGTCCATGGTCTCCTCCTGGCGCCGGACAGCCTCTGACAACTGAACCAACTGAGCCCGAAGCTCTTGCATCTCACCCTGCTGACCCTGTGCTGACTCCTCATGCTCAGGCTCGTGGGAGGAGGAAAGCTGAGAACGCGTCCGCATCCTGCGTCGGGGAGGCATCGTGCCTACCTGCAATCCACAAGCAAACATCAAGACAATACCAAACAACACTCGACCCAATCCAGCGAAAGTCTAAAGGCATGTCCCCCTTCCCGAAGCACTATGTTGTCTGCAGCCAACATAGTCGCCACAGAAGGAAGGCATGTCTATCACTCATCCCTATCCACTCGGGAGAGTTAGATACCCAATCAAGACTTTCGCTAAAAGTCTCGGCTCTCACGTGGGTCATCCTAGGGTTTAACCATAAGCCTAGGGTTCCTAAGTCCTCAAAACCTATACCCTAAGCTCTGATACCACTCTAATCTGTCACGCCCCGGGGTCAGAACTGTACCCCGGGCTCGCCAACAGATCCGCCGCCCCTACAGGAAGCCCCGTAGGGACGTAGCGTCCAACCTGCAAGTAAGTGTCTAACTAACATATATCAGAGCTGTAAACATAAAACTAACAGATATACAAGAAATAAAAAATGTCCCACAAGTATATACATAAAGTCCTCACCCAAAATACAGGAGTCTCTCAAAAGAAAACAGAAGAGTACAACTCGATCCCTCACTACAAGATCTCTCAAACATGACACAACCAAAATATAGGGGTACCTCTAAACACACTGAAGCTGAAGGGGAAGGGATCTATCTCGCGGCTCCCTTACCTCGGTCTGAAGGAGCTGGATCAGCAACGGGCACCGCAGGAACTGGAGCTGGAGTTCCTGGGGAAAAGACACCACGACGGGTGTGAGAACTACCTCCCACAGTAGTTCTCAGTGGGTGCCGCCAACAAGCCCGACGGCCTGCCCACTAAGTCTACAAGGGGCGAAAAGTAACCAAAGAAAAATGCAGAATAGAAAGCAGGAAGATAAACATCTACTGCTACCATGCCCCTATCTACTATGCTCAAGGAAAAGGATCGAAGACCAAAAATGTCTCTACTGACTCGACTCAAGTCACCCAATCCAAACTGACTGCCAAACGGTCCAGTCAACCTGCGCCTACCTACTGCTGTAGGTATGTCCGGTACTCCAACCCGGTATCTAGCTCAATCTCAAGCCGGTACTACAACCCGGTCTCGCCTACTCCGGAGTGGCACTCGAGGGGAGCGACCCGCTCGAGTCAAATAACTGCGCATCACTGTCTAGCACAAAGGTGGCACATGCAGGCTATGATCCAATCACTATCTCACTCACTGGCTATACATCCACACTGTCACTATGACCAAGTCCCAAAGATCCCAGATCCACTGTCACTACCACTATCACTATCACTATCTCAATGCAAGCTGATCTACAGACTGCTACAGACGCCACTCGGTCCCCAGACGCGAGTGCAAATGAAGTCCCCAGCTAATAAACCTCCCGGCCCACGACTCGGGGAAAAATCACTATGACCAAAGTGACAAGAATACTACCACTGTGGAAAAGCTAAAGTGATAAATAAGTCTGATGTATGTTTAAGTTACTGTAGTTTAGTGGTGCATGATAATTAAATAACAGGCAATTATGCTAAGTCAAGTTCCCAAGTCGCAAAGTTTATCAAGAGATCGACATTTTTAGCAATTAGCTGTAGTGGTTTCCAACATACAGTTCACACATTTTATCTGGCTCAAATACTAACATGCATGCTGATCTACTAGTAGAATTAGAGTGCAGTCCATAGAATTTGAAAGCAAGATCACCCACCTGATCGCGCTAACTGTCCGGGACGGTACAGATAAACAGTCTAGAAACTGATAAAACTCCGAGTCCAGTAAGCAAAGAGCACCATAGTGGTGCTTACAATGTCCTGGGTACAACCACAACTCACAATTACAACTAAATCACACATAAAATCACTATTCCAAAATCTGCAAGCATAGTTCCTGTTCACACGAAATTCTCACCTGAAAATAAATTTTCTAAAATCCCAATAAAAATATCACGACGATCCTCGCGAAGTGTAGATGTCGATAGGCTCTTGAATCGTCGAATTCCGATGTCCGGATGAGGAGATAAAAATCCGCGAAGTGAGTGCTGTCCAGAAATCTCACAACAAAAACAGCGGCTCAGAAACGCCTCGAAATCCGTGCCAAAATTCCAAATCCAGGCAAAACACTCAACACGAAAGTCGAAGATTTACCTCTCGTGAATCCAACGCCGCAAAAATCGCTGAAATCGGATGTCGGGGTAGCTCTGTGGAAATTTTTGACCGAAATGCGACGATAACGGGCCTCCAACAGAAAACCGTCGCTCCGCACTTCGAGGTAGAAAACACAGTCGTCGCGACTTCCAGATTTTCTGAAACTTCACCAGGAGATTCCCAAGAGGAAGAGGAAGAAATCTTGTGAAGAGAGCAATTGCTAAATCCCCTCGGAAAAGGCTCCAAAACTCGGCCCAAGGAGACCTATTTATAGGCCCCAAAGAAAACAGCCCAAAAAGCCCCTTTAGTCACTTTCGGGCCCAACTTTCGGGCGCCCGAAAGTTTTCGGGCTGCTACAGTAACGGGCCGGCCCGTTACTGTGCGCGCCCGAATCTCTCTCAGGCCGCCACGTGTCCTGCCGTACCGTCTCCTGCACCCGGCGCACGACCCCGACGAATCACGGGGTGCCACGTGTCCCGACCGGGCGACGTGCACCCTGCACCGGACCAACCACGGGGCGCCACGTGGCGCCCCCACGCCGTCCCTGGTCAACGCGCACGTCGCGCGACGTGCGCGGCCGCGCCGGCGCCGGACCCGGGTCGGGCACGCGTCCCGAGGCACCGCCTCAGCCGCCGCCGCCACGTGGACCGGGTGCACCAGAACCAGCCAACCACGCAATGCCACGTGTCCCTCGGTTCACCGTGCACCAGAGCCAAGATTCCGTGGACCGCGCACGCTGAACCGACCAACAGGAAAGCGCCACGCGTCCCATCCGTACGGTGCACGACCCCGCGGTGGACCGCGCGCCTGCCCGCGCGCCCGCGCGCCTGCCCGCGCCGCTCGCCGCCTGCCCGCGCCGCTCCGCCGCCTGCCCGAGGCTGCTCCGCCGCGCTCCGCCGCCCGCCGGCGGCCGCCGGCGCCTCTCCGGCCGCCGGAACAGTACCCCAAGCCTCGATTTCCGTGTTTTCGCGTCCGGGCTCCGAAAAATTCAAGTAAATAGTCCATTTCGCTCGTTTTCGCGCGCTGAATCCAAATCCGAGGTCCGTTCGGCCAAATTCCGCTTCTAAAATTTTCCAAAATTTCCCGGAAAAGTAAACTTGATCCAATTTCTGTTCCGGGTCCCATTCTTGGCTCCAATAAGCGCGCAAACACCTCATACCCCCAAAATGGACTCCCAGAGAAGAAACAAGCCCCAATTTCACCAGAAACTCAAATCTGGAGCCCGACACGCACACCCACACACCCAAAAGCCTCCAAGCCAACAGTAAACCCTGTCGTGGGGATCCGGGTCCTCACAGAGACACTTGTATTTACTTTAATGTTGTACTTTTACTTCCAGCATCTGTCTGAGATACAGTAGTTTTATTTCAGCTCTGATTATTATGCTCTATTATTATTATTTCTTATCTGAGCAGGTTACCGACGCTTCGTGTATGTGGGAAATACCGCATGCACGGCGGATCTGTAGACGGGCCTGGGTTCTGGTTTACACCCGGGGCGTGACAACTATAGGCCAGCTATTGGATGATCGTCCATCGCCGACGAGGATATTCAGGACTCTGACAGATATGCGATCGCATATTCATACGGCACTACAAAATGAACCGTCAGTACCTACTGTCAGAGTTGCTGAGGGACGAGGAGATTATGCTCACGCATCGTCCTCGAGACATCAAGTACCTTCATATCACAAAAAATTTCTAATTTAGTCTTCAATTTCAAATTACCTAACTATTTACGCCATTTCAGGTGCCGCGATCTCCAACTCCTCCGATTCAAGGAGATTATGCTCACGCATCGTCTTCGAGACATCAGGTACCTTCATATCACAAAAATTTCTAATTTAGTCTTCAATTTCAAATTACCTAACTATTTACGCCATTTCAGGTGCCGCGATCTCCAACTCCTCCGATTCAAGGAGATTATGCTCACGCATCGTCTTCGAGACATCAGGTACCTTCATATCACAAAAAATTTCTAATTTAGTCTTCAATTTCAAATTACCTAACTATTTACGCCATTTCAGGTGCCGCGATCTCCTACTCCTCCGATTCAAGACCCTACGACATATCCCTCGACGTCAGAGACACTCCCGCCTCCTGTTTCACGGACATCATTTGCTTCAACATATTCACGTCGTCGTCCGTCGTCATCATCACAACACGAGATCCAACATATTGATGAAGGTGCTATTATCGAGGAGCTCGATCAGTTAGCAGCGGCCGAGCAACTTGATGATACGCCGATTATCGAGCTTGTTGTTCCTCGTGGGCGTGGGCGACCGCGAGGGCGTGGACGTAGGCGTGGCCGAGGAGGTCGAGGGAGAGGATAAGCTTAAAATGAGTATTATCTCAATTTTGAGTTTGAGGGTGTATTCTTAATATTTTTGTAATTACATTTTTTTGATCAAACTCAACTGTTACATCTGAATGTTGTGCATATATTTCTGGTGATTTATGAATGTTTTAGTTCACTATATACATGTTGTCAAACTTGTTGTATTTTTCATTCTGCTATGAAACTTGTTGTACAAATTTTGATTTTTACACTTGAGAAAGGAAATCTGGTGGGTGGTGTGGTTAAAGGCGCTGAACCATTCAGCGCCTTTAACATATAAGCTAAAGGCGCTGAATGGTTCAGCGTCTTTAACATTATAAGTTAAAGGCGCTGAATCGGTCAGCGCCTTTAACATTATAAGTTAAAGGCGCTGAATCGGCCAGCGCCTTTAATATTATAAGTTAAAGGCGCTGAACCATTCAGCGTCTTTAATATTATGTATTAAAGGCGCTGAATGGTTCAGCGTCTCTAACGTGTATACAACCCAGCGCCTTCTTATCTGAGGACTTAGCCAATTTCGCAAAAAATTGGCCAAGTCCTGAGGTGCAGTGTGTAGCACTGAAGACGCTGAATGAATCAGCGTCTTCTCAAAATATACTGAAGACGCTGACTCATTCAGCGTCTCCGTAGGGTTTTTTAGGAGACGCTGATTGATTCAGCGTCTTTCATGAGGCATACTGAAGACGCTGAATCATTCAGCGTCTTCAGGTCGTCTGTCCGCCGTGGCGCCCACCTGGCAAAAGTAGGGTTAGTTTTGCAAATTTATTTTTGCCGAGGTCATTTTGCAAAAATCTAAATTCTAGAGGGTTAGTTTTAAAAAATCCCCGAGAGAGTGGGCCGCAGGTTGCTTGTGGCAAGCCACACTGTGCGGCACACTTTCTCAAACCCAAGGATTAATTAAGGCCCGACGGACCTAGCCGAACTCTCTCTCTCTCTCTCTCTCTCTCTCTCTCTCTCTCTATATATATATATATATATATATATATATATATATATATATATATTCGGGTTATTATAACCGATGAGTATGATTGATTTCGTACTAATCAATTATTTTTGATAATAAAATTTTTAAATTAATAATTTATATTGTTAAACATAATTTAGATAATTTTTAAACATATAAAAACTAAATATCATAATTTTTTAATATTATTTATATCAAAAAATTTTAAAATTAATAAATTTTAACGACTGATATAAAATATTTGTCAGTTTAACGGTATAAAAAAATCAAAATTGATTAAATTTTTTATAAAAAATTCTATATTAAAAAATCTAATTCTAAAATTTTAAATTAAAAAATCTAATTCTCAATTGGTAAAAAATTGTTCGATAAAATGATAACTTAATAAACTTTATAAAAATTTCAAAAAAATTATGAAATTTATTTTTTATAAGTTGTAGAGTAAAATGTAATCAATTGGCCTCAAATTCTTAAAATAGAGTAAGATTTCCTTAAAGAAAGCTAAATGGGCATTTAATCCACAACATAATAATAAAAATTTCGAACACACCCCTTCCAGTTTAACTCATCTAGTATGGAATCTGAACAATAAACTTGTGAGAAAACACAACATCCAGGACCAATAAAGACTATGCAATTATGCCCAAAATTGCGCTTCAGTTCACACAGAAAAGCCAATAAAATAACTTAATAAAAATTAAAAGGAAAAGCAAAGACTATGGATCTTCTCTAGAACACATATGGAGGGAGACACATCAGGGTACTGCAGCTGTAGGATATAACTGAACCCAGGCAAATTCCTCTTTGTAACCCATGCTTATTTCACAGGATTCTAAACATGTGTATACAACAATAGTTGCCCAATCAAGGGAGTCCTGATCATTTTTCACCCCGAAGTAATAAAGCAACTGCGGCATGATCTGCATAGGTGAATCATTCTTTAGGGTGTGCCAATTTGAATATCTAATAACAATTCGGGGTACTGTAGTAAAATCTGATTCGCAGGCCCATATGCTGAGAGTAAAATTAAGATTCTTTTCAAGGATATAAGCATAAACATATAAGCTAACTGGTAAAAGGAGAATGAAAGGTCTACTAAACCTGGAATTCATAGCATAACTAGTGAAGGCCCGCGCTACGCCGCGGGTCTAATTTGTTCAACAAATATTATTTTTCATGTTATACACTGTATTACATGTAATGAAAAATAATATAGACATGCTACAGAAAACCGAAATAGAATTTTGAAAAACAATTTGAAGAAACAAATTTAGTCGGAAAGGAAAAACATAGCAAGAAAAATACAATTTTCAATGCGAAGCAAGCAAGGTTTAATTTGAGTGATGATGTAAAAATAACATGAATATTTAATTGACCATAAAGGAGAATGACCAATTTTTGAAATACCACTTTGAAATAGAGTATGTCAAAGAACTGCTATAATTCAGTAAAAACAGTTTGGATCACAAAGTAATTCTTTACAATAAAATTCACTTTACATTTAAAAACTACAGTGCCATGCACTTCAGTAACATGCTTTATCTAGTAGAAAGGAGCAGGGAACAAAACTTTTTGTTATCACTGCAGCATGTTGCTGTCTCGACCAATTTCCTAGCATAGAAGAATCCTCAATCTGCTTCCTCTAATTTCCTAGCATAGTAGATCTCGCATCTTCATTTTACTTGGGACTTGCAACCTTGTTTGCCTTTTGAAAGTTATTACTAACCAGTTTTTGCACTCCAAAGAACATCTGCAGTTGTCGGCAGGCAACACCCAAAATAGGAAACAAAAATATCAGTCACATAATAAAAAAGGTAACAAATTGTTAGCAGGATTGTATTCGATAAATTCATTCAATGTTTCAACTCATGTGCGATATGTTGAATGCATAGATTCATTTCATGTTACAGCCAATGTGAGGTTTTCTCCCAAGCAAGAGACAATAAGCAATCATAAGCAAGAAATACTAACTCAGAAATACTATCAAAATTATTACAGCCAATGTGAGGTTTTCTCCCAAGCAAGAGACAATAAGCAATCATAAGCAAGAAATACTAACTCAGAGTTAGTAAAGCTTAAGGGAAATGAATAGAATATCCAAAGTATAATAAAAATTATAATGCAAGAAAGAAATTGGCGGAATTCGGACAAAAGTTAACAGAATCTTCAAATTATAGGAAAATGTACGGAACAAACAACGGTAAACAGTAAATTGGTACTGTCAAATTACAACAAATTACAATATAACAGAAAGAAGTTAAACAGTTAAAATATAGATAACATACTGTGTAGGGAATACATATTGTTGGTTTAAAGTACAAATTTCTTATAATTTTTTATTTGTTGCCTTCAGTTTGTTTATCAGCATTTTTGGAGCTACACATATAATAAATAGAGATTAATTGTTTTATACAGAAAGAGCAAAGTGTTCAATTAAAAGGGAATTGAGTAGTGAATATCACCATCGATGGTGTTTTCTTGCAGGAGGAATTCCCGATGACTTCGTGGGTGTTTGTGTGTATTCAACAGTTCATGTGTAGGCATTCTGAAGTTCTTTAATCAGATTCTGTAAGCCATTGAACAACCTTAACTCATGAAGATAATTTCAATCTTTTCTTAAATAAAATCTTCTACCACAGTTAGTGACCCGCCATTTCCCCTAAACCTATTGTGTACTCATCGTACATCAAGGTTTGTACAACTCAATAGTATAAGCTCTATTTACATCACCACCTTGGAAATAACAGAGGGCATTCTCTGAATTCTTAGAAACACAATTCAGGATCCATGAAATCATAAAGAATGATACAAAATTACTCTATCTTACACCGATTTATGACTCAAAATTGGTATCCTCTACACTTATGCACTCATAGTTCTCTTCAAGCAGGTACAAATCGGTAGCAAGTTCTACCGTTTATCAGTGTGACTTTGATTTGTCAAAAAATGGTAATACATATAAAGCCCAGGAAACATAAATTTTTACACCTGGAAACATATGCAGGGAAGTCAATTTCAATTAGCAATTCTCCATATACAAATTATTTTATCAACAATTAATAGGCTCAGATATATTTTACCCAAATGTGCAATAAAGAATACAAATTGCATTACTTATCAAACATTTGGTCACCGAAGGCCATCCAAAATTACCCAAGGTCAAGAAAAATTACCGATATTTTCCATTCCATTTTTTTTTTCTGGTCAAAGAGTAATTGGTTGCCTAAGGCTATCGAGAAGTATTGATATATATATATGTATCATCATTGCCTAACCCAACATTAGCACACGAATGCGAAAGGCAACCATCAAAAACTTCTAATTTGTTAGGTTTAAATACATGAAGAGTTACTTTGTGAAGTCTCAATACATCGACAACCATCAAAAACTTCTCATTTGTAACGTTTAAATACATTGGAAACCATTTTGCGAAGTCTCAATACATGGGAAACTAAATATTTAAAATGCTATAGGAACTTCATGAAGAGCATGAAAGTAAAGGCAAGAGATAACATGCACACGAACACCTCTAGAACCCAAGATTAGTATGTAATGTCAAGTCCAAATACATGCATCCCACCCCGCGAAGTCCAAATAAGTTCATGTTAGATTAAAAGTAATAACTTATTGAACTGAAGGTAATAAAAGCGGTCAAATTCACAAAGAGTATGCAATACCTATAGAACCCAAGGGTACCTCTTACCTTTACATCTATGTGTGTATGAACTTTATACCTTTAATTCGGAACCCAAGGTTACCTCTTGCATTTACATTCATGCTCTCCTAAATTGTATCTTTCGAGATTGAGTTTGAACTTTATACTTGTCTTTACATGCATGTTCTTGGTGAACTTCATGCCGTTAATTAACTCAAGTTTTTCCAAACCGGGCCTTTCAACCTCTTTCATTAAGTTGAGTTTTCTAAGTTGTGACTTTGGTGCTTTAAGCATGCAATGGAATAAAAGAAGTAATTATTTTTGAGGACCTCTCATTAAGTTGAGTTTTGTAAGCTGTGAGTTTCAAAGAGGGAAATATATTTAGAACATAACAGTAATACGTAAATGCAAGAGGCAACCATCAAGAACTGGTAATTTGTAAGCTTCTCAATAGATGGGAAAGTAAAAATTTAACTACGGGCAAATAACATTAGCATGAATTAAAATCCTCTAAAATAACTCAAACAAATCAAATTTGGAGTAAAGGTAAAGAGTGACTGCATATGTAGTACATTTCCATGGGTTGGTTACTTACTTCAGTTTGGGAGTAAATAGTGACAACAGAGAAAAGTGTTAATTAAATAATTAATTAAGTTATCACCCTAAGCTTTATCTCCAAACTAAACTCACCCTTTGAAATTTCAACAGCGGGCATTCTTTTGTAAAAAATATATGAAAATAGAAAGGAAGTAACCAAACCGTCCGCAGATCCAAGTAGCTCAAATTTCTGGAAAATGGAACCAGTTCAAGTTTCCAAAGTCTGTAATAATGAGTAAACAATAGCAAAGTTAATTGTTAGGATAGAGTACAAAAGGGAAACGAAAATAACTCGGTATTCAAAGCAATGAATGTTGTAGCATACAAAAAACAATTGCAAATAAAATGAGTGACTTAATAGTATTTAAAAATATAGAATTGTAGAGAGAATGAAAATGCGGAATTAATTTTAAGTATATATTTTGCTCAGACTGCCCATTAATTAAATATCGACATCATTTTATTGAGCGAGAACACTATTTTCTTTCCGTAGCCAACCGCACGAACCAAGCCGAGAGTATACTGTATGAACCAAACCAAAAGCATAAGGTAGTGAGGGAAAGAGCAAATTGTAATATACAGGGAAGCGAAAGGTTGCCTACAAAATAGGCCGTCCAATATTCGCCAACCATAAGCCTACAATTTACAACTCACAACTTATCCATCAAGGATTTAGTATGGAAGGGCATGTGATAGACGCCCAATATTTGCTAACTGTAAGCTTAAAATTTACAGCTCACAACTTATCCATAAAGGATTTAGTATCGAAGGGCATATCATCATAGCATTTTTACGAAAATTTCGTATGCAATTTAGTAATTTCATCAAAATACCACACGAAAACTATTATCTCGATAGAACTGAACAACCTCAGATCTATTAACCTGCATTCGTAAGGTTTATGTTCAGTACGGAAAAAAAAAAGATGGTGAAATCTGCTGCATGGGTAGCCGCCAGTACATGTTTAAGAAGGCAAGTTCAAGATACATGGATTTTGTCTAAAGAATTACTGCATAGTCTAAGGACAAAAGAGATTGCCCACATGATTTCATCCAAATCTGCTCCAATCATCAATGATGATGACATGCAGATTTTAGATGTTGTTAAACTGCGCGAACGGTCTTAAAACACTCCAGGAAGTGTCCATTTCAAGTCCAAGAACTGCGAACTCTGCTGACAACTTTTGTATAGGACAAAAAATGTAACACTTCTATTAAGACTACCTTATAAATCGAAGGAAACCATCTAAGATAATTAATTTTTTATCCATGTACCAACACTGTCCAACCAGGAATTTACCAAGTAAAGCCATCAAATATAGCTGCCCTTTGATGGACAAACAGTGTCAACTCAGAAATTAACTGTCTAACGCTATCCAACAATACTGCATTTTTTATGTATCATCATCGCCTCCCACAAAAACCAAAGCAAATGAAAGCAGTATATATCAAGCCTAGTAAAAATTAAGTACAAAACTTGATTGAGAGGAACTGAAATAAAGCATTATGGAAAGTTAGGTACTAAATTCATAATTTAAAATTTTGATACTCATTTCAAATGCAATATAGTTCAGCTAGTCTTTGTAGGTTTTCACCTTTATTATTAGCAGGAGGCTCAAAAGTATGTCGAAGTCTAGTCAATGACATCGGGTCCAACGCCATTTTAGCATTCTCGCCAAACCTGCTCAGTGCAGACATAGCTCTCCCCTCCATATTCTTAGGCACAATCCCATTATGATTTTGTGAATACCCATTTTGATAAACATTCCCCACATAGCTGATTATTGGAGTATGGGATTCAGCTCAATAGCATGGTGTTTTCTACAAAGTAGTTTGGCTCTCTCATTTGGAACTCACAGAAGACAAAAAGCAGTGCCAACTTCAAATGACGAAAGATTCAGCTCAATATGTACGCTATTGGAACCCTACTATTTAGGTTTGATAAGAAGGAAAACAATATATGATGCCAAAGGCAATCAAAGGCTACATATGGCAATCAAAGGCGAAACATATGGTAGGCATTCAAAGTCATGAGTTAAGAACACCCAATTTACTTAAAATCATATCTTTCATAAAACCAAGTGCAACCATTTAAAACTGCGGTTAACCACAATTAGAGAAGCTTTCTAATTAATACTAAAGCATTCCACTCATTACATTTCATATAGAGGCAACCGGCTCATTTAGCTTGTCCGTAAACAGTTCTAAATAGTATAGAAGTCCTCGTGGAAAATAAATATACGCGTATACATGTACAATTGAGAATATAGTTCACATTTTCAAATTTTATTTCTCTAACCACATAACAGATGATGGGTTGCTCAAATAAATTACATACCTCTGATGTCCGCTGCTCAATTGCCGCCTCAAGACACCGAATCACGCACTGTCTTTCGGCCTCAGAACTTAATGGGTGCCCATTAATATGCCTGATGTAGTATTCCTGAAAACAAAACACACTCCAAATTCAGATACAAATTCCAATTTCAAGCTCAAACTTACTGATCATTCAATGCACAACATGTCACACCTGATAAGCTTCTTCAATTGAAGTGCTGACCGTTCCGTGGAACACGACATACTTCATATCGGTGAGTGTACAAACCGTGTCGAACAAAAGCTTCGGTCGATCCTTCGAGTTCGTTATGATCACCGTATAATCCCTCTCGGCGCAATCCAATGCTAACACTTGAGGCCTAGGAGGAGCTCTTATCATATGCCGCACAAACCCTCTCGTAGTGCCTGTCATCGAACATCATCTGATGTAACCTCCTCTCAATGTGAGTCAAGCAAGTTTTTATATAGAAAACTTAAGTTACCAGGAAATGAGAGATCTCTTACATTACTTCACATTAACCTCAGGTCCACAGATTTCTTCAATTACGCAACATTAAACTGAAGTTCCAAACATTAGAAAACATGAAGGGCGGTCAAAAGTGTTGAATAGAGAGTAAGAAGCATTTCTCTTGTTTATGCATCATATCTGTGCAAGTACGATTGGGTGGTTAAAGCCATCAGAAATTATTGGTGTCTTTATTCTTTATAAAGATGGTGGGTCATGTAAGATTATTGCTCACCAAACTCGATCAAACCAAAGAAATGAGAATATGTTGTACTGGGCATTCTATTGTAAAAAGTATATGAAAATAGAAAGGAACTAAGCAAACCATCCGCAGATCAAAGCAGCTCAAATGTTTGGAGAATGGAACCAGTTCAAGTTTCCAAAGTCTGTAATAATGAGCAAACAATAGCAAAGTTAATTGTTAGGATAGAGTACAAAAAGGGGAACGAAAATAACTCGGTATTCAAAGCAATGAATGTTGTAGCATACAAAAAACAATTGCAAATAAAATGAGGGACTTAATAGTATTTAAAAATATCGAATTGTAGAGAGAATGAAAATGCGGAATTAATTTTAAGTATATATTTTGCTCAGACTGCCCATTAATTAAATATCGACATCATTTTATTGAGCGAGAACACTTTTTTCTTTCTGTAGCCAACCGCACGAACCAAGCCGAGAGCATACTGTATCAACCAAACCAAAAGCATAAGGTAGTGAGGGAAAGAGCAAATTGTAATATACAGAGTAGCGAAAGGTTGCCTACAAAATAGGCCGTCCAATATTCGCCAACCATAAGCCTACAATTTACAACTCACAACTTATCCATCAAGGATTTAGTATCCAAGGGCATGTGATAGACGTCCAATATTCGCTAACCGTAAGCTTAAAATTTACAGCTCACAACTTATCCATAAAGGATTTAGTATCGAAGGGCATGTCATCATAGCATTTTTACGAAAATTTCGTATGCAATTTAGCAATTTCATCAAAATACTACACGAAAAATATTATTTCAATAGAACCGAACAACCTCAAGTGAGTTTGGAAGTAAAGGTGGGTCAAACAACATGTTAGAGCACCACAGTATTGAGCAGAATCTTAAAAAAGAGTCAAAAGGAGAATTCATCATAGTAAACACATAAACGTACCCCAAAAAAGCTAAAATACAATAGTAGAAAAGTAACAGGTTGTGACAAAATTGGACTACCTGCTGCTTGGATCCGAGGAGAACATAAGTTAGCAGAAAATACCAGATTTTTAAATTAGTTAAGATTAAACTCAAGGTCAGAAATTTCTTAAATGCCTAAGGCATGGAAAACAGCACCTGGACACCACGTTTCTATATAGGAAACTTAAGTTACCAAGAAATGAGAGATCTCTTACATTACCTCACATTAACCTCAGGTCTACAGATTTCTACAAAGCAATTTCCTGGCTTGGGAAGCAACAACGAAAAAAGTATAGTAAGCATTAAAAAATGTACAGTACAATAGAGATGCAGGAAAGGGAAAAGAAAGGTACACTCCCTCGTGATTGCATGGTCCTCTAGATTTTGAAATTATACCTTGTAAAATATCCTTCACCAGATTGGGCTGATTACAAACCTGGAAGAAAATAAAAGCATAATGGTAGAAAATATTGACTAAAGTTTTCTCTTTTTTTAGAATAATCATGGAAAATGCATGTGCATCCTTCTAACCTCAGCGCAAATCCTGGGATGTTGGACGCAAACCTCGGGAGTAAGAGCAAAGAAATCAAGTTAACAATGAGAGATTTCCAAGGCGGTACAAAAGAACGGAATCAACATTTGTTTGCATGCATGTAAAATCAAAAATGCGGATCAAAATTTCCATACCAAATCGGAGGTGTGAAAAGAAACAAACAAAGGCAACAAACAAAAAAACATAAGTAGGAACAAACAAAGGGTGGGTGTTCCTCCTGATCTTCAAATTATACCTTCTAAAATATGCTTCTCCAGATTGGTTTAATTAGAAACCTGAAAGTGAATAAAACGACAACATTAGGAATCATATAGGAAAGAAAAAAAAAATTTCAGAATACTCATGAAGAAAACGCAGGTGTAGGTATGTAAGGCAAGTACAAACCTTTGGATGTAGAACAGGAATCTTGGTAATAAGAGAGAAGAAATCAAGTTTGTTAAGAGAGAGATTTCAAAGGTAGCAAAAAGAAAAAGGAATAAACATTTGTCTGCATGTATGTAAAACAATATGTGAATTAAAAGTTCAATACCAAATCAGAGCTGTGAAAAGAAAGAAATGAAGCCAGGAAATGAAAAAAGTTAAATATGAACCATGTTGAAAGCACGACAAGTATTAAAGATACATTTAAAATGTGAGGCTCCGATAATGTGGTAAGTGAATTGAAAGAAAGAGTAGAGAATGGAAGTAGATTTTTTTTTTTTCATGTAGGATCACTGTATAAACAACAGCTAAGAGAGTTTAATATGCTAAAACTAAAATAATTCTAGAATGAATAATCCGAAAAGTTAGAACTAAAATAGTCCTAAAATGGATAATCTGAAAAATTGAAATAGGATAATGGAAAATCAACCTAAGTTGAATGAGTGGCGGAAATATAAAACACTTCTCGAGTGAGAAGTGAACACCAAAATTTAAGTGGAAATATCTACAAATATCCCAATATTAATTTTAATTAGTTTTTCTTTTTTTTTAAATAGCGTAAATTGTATTTTTAATTCTCAACCTATAAGATTTGTGATATTTTAATTTTTAATTTTAATATGTCACAATATCTGACTCAAACTTATTATATTATGGACCGTATTACTGTTTAGGAAATAAAATTGCATTATATGAGAAGTAATAATTTAAAAAATTCAAGTAAAAAATTATAATAAATTAAAATTTGAAAATTAAAATATGTTTGAGGATCAAAATTGCAATTAGTTTTTTTTTTTTTTTAGGGGTGACAAAATCTCTGATCTATAACATTTGGATCGGATCGAATCAAAAGAGATCTATTCAAAATAAAATATATATTATAAAATATATATATTGTATCTTAATTCATCGTCTCCACTTCTTAATCACGATCACCATTATATATATATATATATATATATATATATATATATATATATATATATATATATATATACGCGAAAGGATCGAAGGAAGGATATGATCTGAAAACCCTAATCACGCGATAGCCGGAGCTTCTCGAAAAGTAAATAAGATTGCAATGTGAATATCAAATAACCTGGCCCAATACTTCAGCATTGCCTTCACTCTCTCGGGATCATTACCCGGGCATTGCAACGAATAAACATGCCAATTCATATAGACGGGGAAAAAAGAGGAAAGAATAATGTAATACACATGAACCTCAGAGCGAAAGCATTTCGTGGTTCCCCAAAATCTGCATTAGGTATTGCATTAGGTTCTCACATGAACCAACAATGCAATATACATGAAAAATCTACATTAGGTTCTTACATGAATCTCAAAGCGAAATCTGCATTAGAATTTTTGCCTTGGAAATCTGCGTTATGACATTTGTCTTTTTCTTTACATGAGCATTGGATTGGGATGAAATCTCCATCAGGTTCTGACATGAACCTCAGAGCGAAAGCATTGGGATCCCAAAAGAAAAGAACAAAGTAAAGAAAGGTTCCATGACCACCAAATTTAACTTTACTTGGTCAGAAAGCCTTCGAAGACAGCAATGCAATAAGGAAAACACTTGATAGAACAGTGTTGGTTGGCTTCTTTTTAAACTTAGATAAAAGATAAATGAAAGACAAACAACAACGAACAGAAAATCTAAGATTTAAAACGTATGGACACCCTCTCAACTATAGCCCTATTTAATTTACACTCTTCCATTTTTTGATCTTTTAATTTGGGCTATTTTTGTCATGTAAAGTAGTAATTGTGCCTAAATCAAGTGAGATGTTGGCTATCATGTGTCAACCTTTAATCCACATTGTGTCACCAACTAAAAACCAAGTAAGCTATTCAATCCAACAAAATCACTATTAAATTATATGGAATTTCCTATTTATCGGGGAAAAAAAAAGTCAGATCAAGAAAATCAAAAGTTGATGATATGTTGATGGGATAAAAATGGAAAAAATAAAAGATCAGTTACTATTTTAGAATGGCCTATACTTGAGGGTTCTCAATACATATTTACGAAAGGAGATGAATGACTATTTTAGAATGGCCTGAACTTGAGGGTTCTCAATACATATTTATTACGGGAGTTGAATAAATTAATATTGTTCTCCTCACTACTCGATTTTACGTTAGATTTTTCTTTAAGACATACCCCTGATTTTTCGTTAGTTTTTTTTGTTTTATTCGATAAATTAAATATACCTCAATTCACAATTCCAACATCGGAACAAATCGAAATTCCTGAGGCAGCTCCTCACTACTCTACACCAGCAGGAGAGATCACTAAAACCTCAAAAAATTCAGCAAGAACACTGCATGAAAAATTAGAATTTTAAAAAAACTAACAAAAATTCGATTCGACTCCGAAAATTCAAATAACAAAAACTCCGATCAACGTACCTCATAATCCAGCTGAGAGTAGCTCCAAATCAACAGGAATTGAAAGACATAATCCACCAATAGCTCAGCTAGAAGAGTCAGAAGAAGAAATTTAACAAAACCCTAACGAAATTCCTATTTCAGCTCATAAATTCAAAATACTTCAATTCCGCCCAAACAAACCTGAAATTCAGCTAGAAGAAATGGTCCACAAGCTCTCCACCTTCAGCTAAACCTCGAGCAAGCCCCAAATGAGCAATTAGAAGCTTTAATTCAGCTTGATTTCCACCTTACTGTTGTTGCTGCCTGTTGCTGCTGCTGTTGCTGTACCTGCTGCTGTTATTGCTGCTCTCCAGACCGCAGAGAGAAGAAGAAGAGGAAGAAGAAGAGATGCTGCTGCTGTTGCTGTTGGTCACTGCTGCTGCTGCCTGCAGCTCCCAGCCTGCAGGGAGAAGAAGAAAATGAGAGGAAAAGAGAAGAAGAGAAGGAGAAGCGCACAACCATACACAGTTACACACAGACACATACACACAAAATAGATAAAACTGTAATAAAAGCACCACTGAAAATGAAGACCCAGATGGTAAATAAGGTGTTACTAAACTGGACTATACTCTATGGTAAATGAAGACCACAGTTACTAAAAACAACTTACACAACTTATATTTGGTAGTTTTTGTAAAATGAAGACCCAGATAGTAACTATGGCCTTTATTTACAATTGTTATACTTAAAAATATTTGAAAATGCAGACAATGGAAGCCCAAAAGAAAATGAAGACCCAGATGGTTCACGCGTTTGTATCATACGGCATACGATTTCATAAGAATGTTAAGCAAATGAGAGGGCAAAAAAATAAGAAAGACATAGGAGGCTCAATTAATATCTCAACCCAAGCAAGGCAAATAAACTGAGTAGAATATGCTAAACCGCATGAGATGGTTGCTCGAGGTGGTTGCCCAAGAATTAGGCCATCCAAACCTCGCATTCCTCTTCCTCTACATCATTGCTGCCTAAAAGAATACGCCTCCAAATCTCTTTTTTTTTTTCATCCTTCTGTAGATCATCATCGCCCCAAAAAATTTCAAAATAAGAAAAACCGTAGAAAAGTATGAATATAAAAAATGTTGCCAATGCAAGATCGAAGAAAGCAAAAAACAGTGTCTCCTTGCTGCTGGAAGCCACACAGTAGGAGAATTGTAGCCTACAGCCTTCTTGCAAGAAACCCGCACCAAGCTGAATTCGTGCACGCGTGCAGTTGCTTAGCGCAACTTTGGTGCAGCCCGCAGCGATTCGTGGTCCTTCTAGTCAGAAAGATTTATGCAAGTTGATTTTCTTTTGCAGTAATTGAGAAGTTTTTCTTAGATTGAAAATTGCTTGTTAATCATTACAGAGCATCAGTATAAGGGAAAAAAGGAGTGGGATTATTTGACCTACACATCCCTACAATCATCTACTCTAAGAAGAATAGTACCCAATTTCCATATTTCAAGTAGATTCAGTGTAAATGCTAGAGAACTGTAAACAAACTAATTTAAGAAAACACAAGCCGCATTCAGTTAGGTCTGTGAGGAGCAAAATGATACAAGCTTTGTTTCTAACCAGAAGCATCGCTAATATTAACTTGAATAAAATCATACTGATTTGTCCTTTTGTGCAGCTTAAGTTAGGCTCAATGAAACTTGTGAGAGAATACATGATTCGAGTAGTGACAACGGCAAAATTAGATTTATCCTTAGATGGTGAGGAGTTAACTCTCGAGTGTGTTCGATTTGCATTTCGTGTGCACCATGTAGACTCCTTTTGTATTCTTTTACTTTCATGGGAGTAGTTGATATTTACTAACATTGAGAATGAAGGTCTTTACAGGTTACCGGTGGATTTGATGAAGATAATTGGCATGCATTCCAAGAACTGAAGCACTTAGGGACCAAGTCATAAGTTGATTGTTGTTCTTTCTTATACAGTGAAAGAAGCAGCACTTAGGATCACATTACTTGGCTACATAACCTAAGAATTCTGAAGCTGTTATCCTCGACATCACCTCCCAAAACTTGAATTCTTACATAATTTATGTTTTACAAATGTCACCTGAGATAAATACATTCATGTGGAATTAATTGAGATCTAAGGTTCATTATGATCTTGTACCATGTTTTCAGGATTGCATTATGTCTTTATAGTCATAACGATGAGAGAGAAATGTACCACACGTTTCCTAAAGTTGTAGAAGTACAGGGAAAAATGATATTTCAGACAAATTACAAATCCAAATACTAATTAATTGTGGCAACTTCTACAATACATCAACAGCAAAAGTCTCTCTAATCAGACAATTACAAATGCAAATACTAATTAATTGTGTCAACTTCTATAATACATCAACAGAAAAAGTTTTTCTAATTTGCATTCAATGATCAGAACTTGCAATAATTACCGTAAAGTCGATGTTTCTCCTAAGTGTCCAGAAGCACACAAACATATCTATTGGTTGCTGTATGTCTCATAATTAGTAGGTCTTCGACTTCGTTATGTATGTGTGAGCCACAAACACTGAAACACTTATAAATGAGAAATTTTCTTCATGCATTCCTAGTTTCAAGTAATGAAGCAGCAAAGAAATAAGGATTATTGAAAAGAGGTGGGTATGTAAAGCGATGAATTCAGCGGAATTTTCTTCATGCATTCCTAGTTTCAAGTAATGAAGGAACAAAGAAATAAGGATTATTGAAAAGAGGTGGGCATGTAAAGCGATGAATTCAGCGACTATACCATCATGTGAATTTACTATATTCATGACATTGACCTGATTGTTTCTTTGAAAATAGAAAATTGATAGTAAAATAAGAGAAAAACATCTAGAAGAATTGAGAAGAATACATGACATATTATTTTCGATGAGCTGGCTAAATACACAGTAGAACATGCAGCACTGTCTTTTATAAACTCAAAAGACTTCTCTTTTTCTATATGTACAGTTCACATCACAAATATCATCCGTACTTATATATATATAAGCTCTCTACATCTGAGATATATATATAAAGTTCCATCCAAAATATATCCAAATCTAATTAAATTAGAATTCAGCTCCAATTAATATTTAAATCTAAATTAATATATCATCCGCCAGTATCATCAACAATACTACAACCTATTCTGTTCAAATTCAACAATTTGTAACTAACAGATCAATATGTAACTTAATCGGCTGAGACAATATTAAAAATAACTCATTTCTTATTGTTTAGATCATCTTGAAATTTTAGTTGCTCAAATATAAACATTATTTTTTTATTCAAGCATATTTTATTACATTATATTTATTCTTTTTTTCATTATATTGCAATTTTAAACGAAACAAATATTATAATATTACATCAAATATACGATAAAATACACCTTTGGCTCATCACTATGTGACAAATTACAATCAATCTTTTGTATGCAGTGCAAATTAATTGTAGATGCCAGAATCAGGGGGAATGAATCAATCTTGTTAAAATAGATATAAATTATTGTTACCGTGGAAAGAACATGCATCTACTACATGCAAGGTAGATTTCTCATTGTTTTTTGTATATACCTTTCCTTTCTTCATTGTGAGGCACTTAAAACAAACCAAGTTGAAAATTTGCTTGAGTTCATTTACATGAGATGGATGATAAATTGGTATCGGCAATTTTATGTAGCCAAAGTGACCTAAATTATGGAAAGGTTAAAAATTTATGTTATGGCAAACTACTTAAAAATTTCTTCCTCTTGCTAACACCACAAATTAGTGCTATCCATAATTTTATACCCATGAAATTCTACTCCAGCCGAGAGTTTTAGTAGGTCCAAGGGCAAGATATGAATTCTAAAAAAAGGTGAGAGAAAATTACATGGTACTATGTGTACACAAAGACTTGAAATTTGTCATCTTTAGCCTCTAGCACCATGTCCATATCATAAACTATCATTGAAAAAGAGCAATCAGTAAGTCTAGAAATAAACAATCCAAAAGTGAACAGGAATTGCAAACAACATAATCAGATTAAGGGCACGCAAATGAACGGCATTTTATTAGATTGGTTTGGTTTAGGAAATTATTCAGAGAGAGAGAAAGAGAGAGAGCGAGAGAGAGAGAGAGAAATCGACCTAGTAACATTATTTGTCAAATTGACCTTTCCACAAGCTACGAATTGACCATTTCATGCTGCACAAAGCATGGCCAATTGAGCACCACTCCGTTCCGAACGTTTCAGTTGACTTCTAATAAATTGGTACAGAAATAGCATGTAACAGCACATGGAAATCTTATGACCATTGACCATGTTCATTCAAAAATGATTCATTTAAAAATTCACCATATCACTGTTTACTCAGTTTCGCCACCCAAACACATTGAATCATCTTGTGGAGACATAACTGAAAGAAAGGAAGAGGCTGGTCCTAATGTGGCGAAAAAATTTGATAGATCCATCAAACTTTTACTACTTTGATTTGATAAATAATACATTTTTAAAGTTAATTAACAAATAAGCTCCCAATAAAAGCCCAAGAAGAGAGACTTACAACTTTATATGTCTTGACTTGTGTGTCCAGAGTTGACCTCCATTTTTGCACCTCCTGCAGGAGAATAATCACCTAATTATAATCAACCTAGCAGAATATATACATAAGGTTAAAACATGTTGAGATCCCTCAACCATAGGCCATTCTAAATCACTCCCCTCCACTTTACTTTTATGAATTGAGTTCGTTGAATACAAATATTAAAAGTCTTAAGCTTTCAGAGAATAACTGTTATTTCATATAATTTAACACGATATTAAAAAAATAAAAATTCTGAATTCAGAGACGTACCAAATTCCTAGCGTAATTGTTTCATGTAATTTAACAAAATTATTCTAATTAAGTATATTAGCGATTTTGTGAAGTAATTAGCCACTAACTGTTGACGAAATCTGCAGTTTCATTCGCTAGAAAGCTGTTAACAGTCATTAAATTTAGAGTTTCATTCGCTAGAAAGCTGTTAACAATAATTCATTGCCTAATGCCATCTGAAATTGCTAATATTTTCTGTATCATCATTGCCTCAATCCAAATAAAGAGTAAAGAATGAAACACATTTTCTTTTTGATGCACCATAACTGTATATGCAATAGTTGGTTGCTCAGAGTCAGTAGAAAATATCTGTATCTTTATGCTTACCGAAGGTCGCCGAGGATTGCAACAATTTTTTTAGACATCGTGATTGCTAAACCAATAATTTGTTGCTCAAGGCCATCCCAAATTGCCAACATTGTTATATCATCATTGCCTCAAAAAGGGGGAATAAAAATAAAAATATAAATTATAAAAGATAGTATAAATTATGACTTTATCTAGAAAGGTAACTCTCTTTCCTTTCACGGTCGAAAACTAAAAACAAATAAAAGCATGAAATGTAGGGGGCGGAGGGGAAACAAATCAAAGTATGCAATTTAGATAACGAAAAAGACTCCAATGTATATACCACAAAACATGTGCACACCATTTGTAAGGTTTGTAAGGTTTAAGCACAGTAAGAGTCAAATATTAGACCAACGAAATAGCGGACAATTGTTTAAAACCAAGTGCAACCATTTAAAATTGCAGTTTGTAAGCTTTAAGTATAATAAAAGTCAAATATTAAACCAACGAAATAGTCGGCAATCATTTGGTATTAAATCGATGAAACTACAGTTCAACTGAAACTGTAGTTTTCATATAGAGGCAATCAACTTAATTGAAACTATAGTTTTCATGTAGAGAATGTAGGTAAAGGCATTGCATCACTTGAAGCTACTTTTTTCATAGAAAGAATATAGATAAAAGGCAGGAGGCAACCATTCTTTACAAAGAGGAAGCTATGTTTAAAAACCCAGTCATTGGAAACCCACAAATTAGGAACACACATTAAAGGCTAAGGCATTGAAAGTCACAAATTAGGAACACCCAACTTACTTAAAACCTAATAAGATCATCCTTCTCATTGTCGTCATAGAGGCAAGCTAATAAACACTTTATAGTCATCCTTTTCCGATAAAATCGAACTTTGAACATTAAAAATCTAAACTTTAGGACTTATTTGATACCAATTTCAATTTTTGAGGCAAACCAACAAACACTCGTCATAGAGGCAAACCAACAAACACTTTATAGTCATAGAGGCAAACCAATAAACACTTTATAGTCATCCCTTTCCGACAAAATATTTTGAGAAATCAAGGTGAAACCAACACTTTAATAATTCTTGACAAAAGTTGTATGTTAAATATCAAGCTACCTAATAAGATCATCCTCCTCATTGTCGTCATAGAGGCAAACCAACAAACACTTTATAGTCATCTCTTTCCGACAAAATCAAACTTTGGACATCAATAATCTAAATTTTAGGCCTCATTTGATACTAATTTCAGTTTTTTGAGGCAAACCAACGAACATTCGTCATAGAGGGAAACCAACAAACACTTTATAGTCATAGATGCAAACCAACAAACACCTCGACAAAAGTTATCAAGCTATCTAATGAGACCATCCTTCTCATTGTTGTCATAGAAGCAAACCAACTAACACTTTATAGTGATCCTTTTCCGACAAAATCAAACTTTGAAAAAAATCTAAACTTTAGGTCTCATTTGATACCAATTTTAGTTTTTGAGGCAAACCAACAAACACTCATCATAAAGGCAAGCCAACAAACACTTTATAGTCATCCCTTTCCGACAAAAGCAAACTTTGAACGTCAAAATGTAAACTTTAGGCCTCATTCGATACCAATTTCAGTTTTGTTTTTTCTTTTCCTCTTGTTGTCAAAGAGGCAAACCATCAAACACATCTTAGCATTTTGTTCCGCCAAAATTAAATTTTGAAGTATCAAAATCTAAATTTTATAACAAAGATAAACGCCTCATACTCAACCCTACCAAGATCGAGCACAGGATCATAGTCGGGGTCGACGTTGGGATCCAGCGGCAACAAAGGAGTAGACGCTTAATTAGTATACTTTATGTAAATCTCGCAACTATAAATTTATTTAAGTAATTAATTAATTTAAAGTAGTAAAATTAATTTATTTCAAAAAATAGATAGCTAATATAAAAAGTTTCATACCTCATAAGATTCTTAAAACATCATATGACTAAAACTTGCACTACAAAAAGAAGTCATGATGTTGGAGTTCTTTCTTGCAAATGTGATCTCAAACTCATTACCTATTCAAAAAAGGAAAATATACGCTGAATCTATATTTTCTCTTCTCCTTTGTTGACTATGCACGCTTGACAGAGCGTAATGTCTTTTCATGAAATTTTACCTTTCAAATCTGGATTTAAAAATATTGTAGCCCCTAAACCCAAGATTTAAGTTGATCAGTCCTAAACGATTGGAGCAAGAATTTGTACAGCTTATTTGCATGTCTCTGACCAGTAGAATCTTCCAAATTAGGCCTTTTTTTTTGGGCTTTAATTACCACTCCTAATTCCTGCACGTATTGATACCCTCTCACTACCAATACCCCAACAGTATAAAATTTGCTTCAACAGTCAGAAGTTCTACATAAGCTTATGAGCAGACAGCAAGTACTTAAGCATCAAAACAAACTAAATGCACTTGAGAAGTTCAGGAGAATAGCATGCATGATGATTCCCATTTCTATCAAATGTGGCAAAAGGAACATATACTTACAGCAGAACACAGCTTCAAAAAGTCACTAAATCGCCGAAGCACTCCGTGGCTTGAGCTAACCCCTTCCGGACATTGTATATTAATATGAATCCTGTAAAACTGACCTTTATGTGTGTTAAAAGAGCACTACTGAGCTAACCACTTCCGTGGCTTGAGCTAACCCCTTCCAGACATTGTATATTAATATGAATCCTGTAAAACTAACCTTTATGTGTGTTAAAAGAGCACTACTGAGCTGAAATTACAACACAAAGTTTCAGGTTACTTTCTCCATAACAAAATAGAAATGGCTATTATGAACTCTTTCATGGGGGGGTAAATGATAAAGGATCCAAGATTAGCAATTTTTTATGACAAATTCCATTATAAACTTCATAATCCGACATCCCAAAAAATAATACAATAATGTAGAAACCACTCTTTAGAAGATTCTGAAAGTAAGACAATTTGGGCAGAACTCTTCACCAAAGAATAACTTCACAACTGTGCAGCTCTTAGTGGCATGGGAAAGGATGATCTGAACTTCCACCATACATAGAAGTGTATGTACTTAATCAGAACCTACAACACCTTTTACCAACTGACTGTAACCATCTAACACTACAGAAAGACAAAAAAGAGGGGGAAAGGGGGACAATAGAACCTTCAAAATTTTAAACTAACGCAACAAACTTTAATTAAAAATGTAAAGTCATAAAAGATAAGGAACACGCAAGTAATTTTCAATATATATTTTGCTCAGACTCCCCATTAAGCAAATATCATTATACCCAAGGATTTAAGTGCCGTGGCACGGGGGGTCGTGCCGAAAACTTGCCGGCACGGTACGGCACGGTGCGTGCTGAGCCGTGCCGATGAGTGCCAGTCACAAAAAATACATACGTGCCGACACATAATGGCATGAAATATTTAATTTCTTTAGCAACAAAATTTTTTAATTGCTTATTATGTATCTTTATCAAATATTTTGAACTTTGTTAAGAAAATTACTTAGTAATTTTAAGAAAAAAGGGTTTTGAAATGTGTCATCGGCACGGGAGCTGTATCGTACCGGTATCTTGTTGGCACGGTACGGCACGGTAGATACGGCCCGTGCCGATGGATACTTAAAACCTTGATTATACCATACTAAAATCCTTCATTTTTTTTTTCCCGATCCAACTATAAGCCAAAAAAATACGGGCTACAACACAGAGAGAAGTAGAAGGTTGCCTACAAAGTAGGCCATCCAATATCTACAACATAGAGAAAGTAGAAGGTTGCCTACAAAGTAGGCCATCCAATATCTAATTGTCATCGATTTGTAGTTTAGAATCCGAGATTGCTCACAACGAATTCAACATTGTAGGGGTAGATCATCATAGCATATACTAAAGCCAACATACGTAAGTTCAAAATCTGATTAAAACACCAAATAACTTGTAAGGTGCAGACTAAATTGGGCACATAAAAAGCAATAGTAGTGCAGACTATACATGAGAAAATCATTGTATTGTGAACTGAAATTGCACTAATACTAAAATAATATAAACAAATACAATATGCTTATAAGATGCTCAACTCATGAACCTACGCATGCTAAGGTATTCCTTATTACACCATTTAAATATTCAGAATTCGACAGTACACCATTTGTCTAGTATTCCTTATTACACCATTTAAAGGACTTTAGATATTCAATCATACTTTAAATACCTGTTTAGGTATTCCTTATTACACCATTTGTTTACAGATATACTTTTAGACGTACAATTTTACCTTCATTCTATTCAACGAAATATGTGGGAATAGCAAAGCTGCATAATGTAGGTTTAACATGATCATTGTTTAGTTTCCAATATAATTACATCTCCTACATGCAGGTTAAGCAAGAACAATAACAGGAAATGGGAAAATCATATGAACATTCATAATCCCTCAGTGTTAAATTCAGATTTTAGGCGCTAATTATAACCATTCAGAGATTTCATAGACATAAAAGAGGAATTTGCCATTTTTAGTACTTTGTAACCCATATCAATTGCAAAAAAGCACAGTGTAAAAAAGCATAGAGAATAAATTTCAGGAAAAAAAGGGGGTTGCCCTATGAACAGACCATCCTGCCTTAGAAAGACATCGAAACGAAGTTGAATAGGATAACCAAACCTCTCGAGAGTAACAATTCTGAGTTTTTCTTTTCTTTTTTTCGAGCCATCAATACCACCGAAAAAAGGTTTTCCTCGCTAATCCTTCCTTGCCCAACACTTGACAAAAAGTAATGGAAAGGTTGACAATAAGTGAAGCAGCAAGTGTGTATGGATCTCATGAACATATTGTACCCGATGATCGCCAAAGGTCCTGTAAAAATGTCTATAAACCCAAATTAGACAATAAAGAGAGGTTCTAAAGAAAGAATTTTAAAGCAAAATATGTAACACAAATGTAGAGTAAACTCAATCAATGTAAAGACATATAAATATAGAATGAAACATAGATACAAATTCCATGCAATGACGTTATGATAGTGTCTCCCAACTGATTTTTGAAGCAGATTTAGTTGATTTCTCAGATGCCCAGAATAGAAGCATTGAATTTTACGGGTGCCATTAGAATTAAAGAATGTGCTCAAGTCTCAGTCACTTAAATTACAATCTAACAAAAGCAGATATTGAGCCAGGCATCAGTAGTTGATACATGTTTTCCACAGTCAAAGCACAGGTAAAAGCTACAAAAATCTTCAAATGGCATAGGTTTAGAATGGCACTGTAATTGCAATAAATGTGTCTAGCACATTGATAAGATAAGCTAATTTGAAAATAGAATCAACCATCTAGTAAAACAAACCAGGATTTAAATGCCTCTTCTTCAACAAAGTACTCACAAGAATGAAGACATGACAAAATCTAAGAACATAAATCTTATTTCATTCTTTTAAAAGTACTCACAGGGATTAAGGCTGTGTTTTTAGGTTAGAAGATCAGGGCACAAAATTTGCATTAGTACAGGAATTATCCATACACTTTTAACCTAGAACAAATGTATGACAAACGGTTTAGACAACTCCTATGCATCGGCATCCAGTAAATTAAAACCTAGAATAAATTTGAGGGAAGAAGAATGATGCTTACTGTTATAACACAATAAATTGAAACCTACTTGCTTCCGAAGAAGACCCAAAATCAGATATATTGCCATTTCTGCACATGAAGTGGAATTTCCTGTTGCGCTTCCAGGGATCCTGGCGACTTTGATTTTGTGCTTTGTAGCAGCATCTACATCAACGCCTGCAAAATTATTCCTAAATTCCAGTTAAGGTGAATAGTTTAACCAATAATATTTTATTAACAGATCCCCAACAACCTTCCTCTTATTTGGACATAGAGGCAAACCAACAAACACTTTATAGTCATCTTTTTCCGACAAAACCAAACTTTGGACATCAATAATCTAGATTTTAGGCCTCATTTGATACTAATTTCAGTTTTTTAGGCAAACCAACGAACATTCGTCATAGAGGCAAATCAACAAACACTTTATATTCATAGATGCAAACCAACATACACCTTGACAAAAGTTTTGTGTTAAATATCAAGCTATCTAATGAGATCATCGTTCTCATTGTTGTCATAGAGGCAAACCAACAAATACTTTATAGTCATCCTTTTCCGACAAAATCAAACTTTGAACATAAAAAATCTAAACTTTAGGTCTCATTTGATACCAATTTTAGCTTTTGAGGCAAACCAACAAACACTCATCATAGAGGGAAGCCAACAAACACTTTATAGTCATCCCTTTCCGACAAAAGCAAACTTTGAACATCAAAAATCTAAACTTTAGGCCTCATTCGATACCAATTTCAGTTTTTTTTTTTTCTTTTCCTGTTGTTGTCAAAGAGGCAAACCAGCAAACACATCTTAGCATTTTGTTCTGCCAAAATTAAATTTTGAACTATCAAAATCTAAATTTTATGCCTCCTTTGATACGATTTTTTTTTTTTTTTTTTGGCACCCTTGAACTTAGATTCGATGCAATTGACCAACCCAAATATAAACCAAACAAACAATAACAAAGATAGACGCCTCATAATCAACCCTACCAAGATCGAGCACGGGATCATAGTCGGGGTCGACGTTGGTCTCCAGCGGCAACAAAGGAGTAGACGTTTAATTAGTATACTTTTATGTAAATCTCGCAACTATAAATTTATCTAAGTAATTAATTAATTAATTTAAAACAGTAAAATTAATTTATTGTAAAAAATAGATAGCTAATATAAAAAATTTCATACCTCATAAGATATTATGAGTTAGAGAGAGAAATATAGCTACAGAGGGATGCTTACTTGCGTAGTTAAAATTGCACACTCCAAGAGTGTTGATGAAGTGTAGAGGGGGCGACCACCGGAACTGGAACCGGAACTGGAACCGGTTGTTCTGCGCCTTCTCGATTGCCCTCGCCCTCTGTTCCTCCAACTTCCTCTGCAATTCCCAATTAAAAAAAAAATAAAAATTAATCTCATAAACATTTCACAATTATACAGGACGCCTGGTCGCTCTCCCAGCCGTTGATCTCGACTTCTTCGCGTTTGAACCTGTTGTTTACTTTGGCAACCTCGGCAGTCTGCCAGGCCGATATCTTCGACTCGACCTCCTCCTTCTTCACCTGCACCACAGAAACCTCCTCCAGCGCGGCCGCCCCTGCAGCCACAGCTTCGGAAGGCGGGGCGCGTCGCGGGGACGGGACAGGGTTGGTGTCGGGGACGATGGCGAGCGGGTACGTCTCCTCGAGGTGGTTCTCCTCGCCGATCCTCACAAGGGGGGTTTCGTTGTCGACGTTGCTGGCGGCATCACCCAGCTGCATGGCGGAGCCCGCGACAACCATCGCGCTGAACTCCCTGCTCATCGTCGTGAACTGCTCGATGAGGGCGGCGTCGCTCCCCGCGGAGAGCGCCGCGGATGAGCGGGAGGCGCGGGGAGTCTCATTCAGGGGGGGGGAAGAGAGAGAGAGAAAAACAGAAAACCCAAAGAGAAAGCCAAACCTTAGAGAGGAGAGAGGGAGAGAGAGAGAAAGGGAGCTCTGCACACACCCCATGTGCACATCAATAGGAATAGAAACGAATAGAAGAAATAGGAAGGAAGGACCCATGTGCAATGTAACGTGCAATGCAAATGAAAAGAAGTAGCGCACAACGCGGAGAGAACACCACGTCAGCTCCAAACGCTTCGAAACATTCCGTACAAACTGTGAATTTATATTCTTCTATAGAATAGATAGATGGGCCTTTACAGTAGCTGCATGAAGGAATATCTGCCTTAGATGGACGGCCAATTAATAAAGGCCACAGTGGTCTCGCCATTGGATCTCGGCAATATCTGTTCAAAAAAAAGTTTTTAAGAAACTTATAATCAGTATAACCGAAAGTAGCAAAAGAAAATTCATATTAAGAGAGGAAAAGGAAAATAATACGAAATCGACCTTATGAGTACAGCAGTAAATTTCAAGGAACACCAATTAGTTAAAAAGAAATTCATAGGGCCCCAAAGCCACTGCGGGATGTGTCCTTCTTCAGGGTCTTGGTCCGGTGCGGGCATGTTCGGGCCATCCTGGAGTCGCTCCTGCTGGTCGTCGAAGACCGGCGCTTTAACATCCGGATAGAGGTTGATTCGTGGGAGGTGGCTCCTCCAATTCTCCTTGGAGAAGCAGCGGACCGTCGTCTGGGGCTGGACTCGGCCGAAGCACAAGACGTGTTTACCTTGGGCTCGGGCCTCTCTGCGGCTCGGGCGACCGGTGGTTCCCGGAGTGGTGGCGTCGTCGGAGAGAGGTGTCGGGGGGGAGCGGAGCGGCCGTCGGCCTCGGCGCGCGCGGCCGGGTGGCCGGAGGGTCTTTCAATTTTGAATTCGCGGGATTTTCCACCACTTCTGCCGTACTCTGAGGAGGCCCTGCGCCTGCCACCGGCTACCTGCGAAGCTCCTGACACCCTCCCCTCTCTCCTGACCTCGGGCGGAGGGGTCCCAGAGGTGGGTCCATCGACCGCCTCTGTCTCTTCTCTGGGCATTCTGTCGGGTCTGGATCTGGGTGGGGTGGGCCGCTTCGGGAGGTTTGGGCCTGGCTCCTCCGGGCCCCAAAGCGTTGAGCCATTTTCTTCGTTGGCCTCAGGACCGAGCCCCCCCATCCTCGCGGGCCAGGGGGCTTCTCTGTTCGGCCCGCCCCCGGTCCTGGAGGCCCCCCCACCTTCCGTGCTGGGTATTTGCAGGCCGGCGGGCTTGGATCATGCTCGGTCTTCCCAGCCCGGCTCCCCGGACTCGGCCCAGCCTTCGTCTGTTGCTCCCCTCGCCTCCCGTAGAAGCCTCCGTCTCGCCTCCAAGCTCAACGGAATTAGACTCCCCTCTCTGAAGAAGGCGCAGGTCCTCAGGTGCAAGAAACTGGGCTTCCTCTCTTCGTCGAGGCGGGTGGACGCTGCCCCGAGTTCATCTCTTGCGGCCCCCGACCCCCCCGGCCTAACCCATGGTCTCCCGGGGGCCGTGCGGCCGCCTCCACCCTCGGCGACTTCCGGTGGGCGATCGGCGAGGACTGGATCCGAGTGGAACACCGTTGTTCCGCTCTCTGCAGACGAAGTTTCCCGCATCAAGGCTTCCTGCGGCATTTCGGACACTGAGGTGCGCTCTACTCCCGTCCCTCCGGGTCCGAGCGTGGTGCTGGTCTGCCCTGCGCCGGGTCGTGCGGGTGGGGTGTGAGCTCGGAGGGGGTTTGGGGTGTCGGTTGGTGGAGTTCTGGGGAGTCTCTGGTTTTCTTTATGGCTAGAAACCGTATCTTTCGCTTTCTTTCCTGGAATGTTCGTGTGATGATCCGGACTCCCGCAGGAACTGTGCAACATTAAACAGTGACTGCGGGGAGCTCATACAGTGCAACGGAGCCTGTAGAATCGAATTGGACATTTAAAATAGACTTGGCGCGAAAATCGAGGCAAACGGGAATTTCCGGGAGCTTTCGGCAAAATTTCGGATGAGAATTTGGCGAAACGGACGGCGAAATCGGACTCAGCGCGCGAAAACGGTCAAAATGGTATATTCACTTTAATTTTTCGGCAAAATGTTACTGTTCAAGCCGGAACAGTAACTCCGGCCGCCGGAATTACTGTTCCGGCGACCGGCGAGCGGCGGCGGGCGGCGGCGCACGGCGGCGGGCAGCGGCGCAGCGGCGGCGCAGCGGCGGAGCGCGGGGGAGCGCGGCGCGGGCAGCGCGGGCAGGCGCGGGCAGGGGTCTCGGGTGCGCGGTCCATGGGCCAGGCGTGCACCGGGAGCACCGAGTACCCTCCTTGCCACGTGGCGCTTCCCCATTGGCTGGCCGGCTTCTAGAAGGCACGTGGGCAGCTGACACGTGGCGCGATCCCATTGGCTGACATCTTCCGGAAGACCCGGAGCGCGGACCGGCCGTGCACCACGTGGGACACGTGGCAAGATCTGATTGGCCCTTGCACCGCTGTTTCCTGTTCTGTGGACACGTGGCGCATTACGGTTGGCCCGTTTCGGTGTTTCCTGTTTGGATCCAGATCCCGTGAGGGAATATTCTCTTTGGCCCACTATATAAGAGTTCCCCCACCCCCCTCTCTTCGCACCTTGTTTTGAATGCCTTAGAGAGAGAAACAGAAAAAGTTCCCTCTACGAAATTTCTCCCTCTCTCTCTCTTCTCTCTCTCCTCCAAATCTCAGAATTCCTGGAGTTACAGATTGTGAGTTATCTGCGACGCGGCGCACTGCGACGATTTTCTTTTTAGGCCCATTTCCCGTCGCAGTTCCGTCGAAAATTCACTGCGGGCTAACCGGGTGGAATTTTTGGACGATTTTTGCGGCAGCGCGACCGTAAGAGGTAGGGCTTCGATTTCCGTGTTGATCATTTTGCTCTGTTTCGTACTTTTGGCACTGTTTTCAAGTCCTCTTTGACCCCCCTTTTTACTGTGATGGTTTTTGGACAGCACCGACTTCTCCGATTTTTATCTTGACGTAGGAGCGTCAGATCGAGGCGTTTAAAGAGTCGATTTTGATCTACTCTTCGCGAGGAACGCAACCGTGATTTTTCTGGGATTTTAGGAGCTCATTTTAGAGGTGAAAAACTCCTCTTTTCCCGTGCTGTCTGAAAAACAGCAAATATTGTACTTTTTGGGATTTGTATTTATACCGGGAGCGTTGGTTTGCAGGAATTGAGGACTGCGGACATCCAGGAGACTACCTGGGGTGTCGTTTGAGCTGTTCGAGGTGGGCGGTTGTTGCTTACCTCATTTTTGACAAGCTCACTGGGATTACTAGAAATCCCCTAAAATATGACAATTAATGAGAACCATTGGGACAACTAACAGGACTACTAACAGGACAACTAACAGGACAATTAATGAGAACCATTGGGACAAATTAATATGACAAATGACAAGGACCACTGGGACAAACTCCCCTAAAACTTAATATAACCCCACAAAAGATATGATGACTTATATTGGGACACTGTGATTGAGACAAAGGCTATGATCTCGCATGCAAATGACTTTTATTCAGTAAATCAATTGTTTTAAACCTTTGACACTATTTTACAAATAAAGACAGTTGCATGCATGCCCGGACATCAGGTAAGGCCACTATTCATTGCTACACTATCATATTGGGATTTGAACATGTTTCATTGTTGTCCTTTGCATTCATATGTTGTTGCTCAAGTGTGAGCAGGGGTTTGGGATAGTGTAGCCAAGGTTGTGCTAGATTGTGGACTTGTGGGGTATTGCGGTGACCGCGGACAGTAGGCGGTTGACCAGATGTTTATCCTTGCATCAGATTGGGGTTGAGTTTGGTTTATTTATTGCATCAGTTGGGGATTGGGTTTCTGTAGTGGATGGAGTTTCCCACTTTGATCATAGTTATGATCCAGTCCTGCTATATTGAGACATGTGCTACAGAGATACTTGTGATACTGATGACAGAGATATTTTACTCGTGTGGGTCGCTCCCCTCGAGTGCCGCTCCGGAGTAGGCTTAGGACCGAGCCGTGTGCCGGTCGATTGGATATTATGGGATCGTGCCGTGTGCCGATCAGATACTGGTTCTTGAGCAGGCAATACCGATCGTGTATCGGTTGCTAGATTGGGTTTATTTGGTCAGATACTATTTCTGATGCATGCATACAGTTTTGACAGCATAATAGTGATAGTTTTTCTGTTTCAGCATCTTTTGTATCTACCACTTCCCCTTTTCCCTTTGCCTCTAGTAGTCCTAGTGGGTGCGTCAGAGTTGAGGTTTTACCCACTAGGGGAGGCTACTGGTTTATCTGGTAGTTCTCACCCCCATTGTTGTTTTCTGTTTCTTTCTTCTCCTTTATTTTGCAGAGTCATCTGCAGGAGCTGCTAGGCCATCGGCAGCTGATCGAGGTAAGGGGATCGCTGAATAGATAGATCTCCTGTGAGGCTGAGAGCTATTAGACAGATATTGTACCCTTCACTCAGACTGTGATATTCTCCTTTTATTTTGGGTCTGGCTTCCGCCAGCTGGTTGTACTATTTTGGTGAGCTGGGAGATTATTGTACTTATTACAGCTTGTATTTGTATTTCCAGTCTGAGATACTATGTGGTTCTTCTATTTCAGCTCTGTATTATGCTCTTTTTGTATATTTTATATCTGAGCAGGTTACCAGCGCTTCGTGTACGCGGGAAATCCCGTGTGCACGGCGGATCTGTAGACGGGCCCGGGTCTGATTTGCACCCGGGGCGTGACAGATTAAGTTGGTATCAGAGCTTAGGGATAGGTCAGTTGGGACTTAGGAAACCCTAGGCTTTTGGCAGACCCTAGGATAATAGGGCGTGAGAGACGTGACATTTTGCGAAAGTCGTTGATTTATTGTTTGACTCTTCCAGTGAGAGAAGAGGGATCGACATACCCAATTTCTGGTGGACAGTTATGTTGGCTGCAGACAACATAAAGTCACAGAAATAGGGGGATGTCTTTGACTTTCGCTAGATTGGGTCGTGTGGGGTTATGATACTGAGTGTGGTTTCTTGTGGTAGGATGCCTCCGCGACGTAGGATGTTGACGCGTTCTCAGCCTGATTCCCCTGAGCCTGATCAGGAGGAGTCCGAGCAGGGCCAGCAGAGTGAGGTGCAAGAGCTGCAGGCTCAGATGGCCCAGATGTCTGAGGCTGTTCGGCGTCAGGAGGAGGCCATGGGGCGGCTGACGCAAATGTTAGAGCAGAGGGCTCAGCCTGTTGTAGCACCTTCAGAGAATTCTCCCGTACCTTCTTCCCCTGCTGTGAATCCCCCAGTTGTACCGGTGACCCCGGCATCCCCTGTTGCTCGGGGTACTGGTGGACAGCCGACTGGGCTGACAGGATCTCTGACCCCGGCAGAACAGCGGGGAGTGGTGGACCTGTTGATGAGGTTCCGCCAGTTTGACCCACCTCATTTTTCGGGGCAAAGTACGGAGCCGTGGGAGGCAGAGTCGTGGATCACGGCGATGGAGCGACGTTTTGAGACGTTGTTCATCGAGGAGCGATATCAGGTGATATTGGCGACAAACTTTTTAGAACACAACGCCGAAGCTTGGTGGCGGCGTGTTCGACCGGCTGGTCCGCCTGGGGCTCAGCTCCTGACCTGGGCGGAATTCCGCAATCTCCTTCTTGGGGCTTTCTTCCCGGAAAGCGTCCGGCAGAGGTTGGAGGAACAGTTGAGAAACCTCCGACAAGGAGATCGGCCCGTACACGAGTACATTGCCCATTTCAATCATTGTTGGCATGTGTACCGAACGTGGCCAGGGATGAGGCGCACCGGATCTACATGTTCGAGCGAGGATTGCGCCGGGACCTTTTTCAATTGGTTCGCTCGCGTAGGTTGCAGACTTTGGAGGCCTCGATGGAGCAGGCACTCTACGTTGAGTGCGGGGAGGTAGTGATGGAGGAGGTAGCTCCAGCTCCCGTAGTGATCCCGGGGGCGAAGCGACCGGCACCGGAGGTTGGGGGACAGGCTAGTTCGTGGAGGCCGCCACGACCGCCGCAGCCACAGTTCCCCGGCCAAGGACGGTCTGAGCGGCGAGGGCCTGGTGGATCCCAGAGGCCCCAGCAGCAGCAGCAGCAGCAGATCACAGTCGTCGCAGCGTGGGTCGCAGCGGCAGCCTCAGCGACAGCGGCAGTCTCAACAGCAACAGCATCACGACAACCACGGGCCCCCGGCAATTGTATTTTCTGTGGAGGTCAGCATTTTCCCAGCACCTGCGACCAGCGGTGGGGTCGCTGTTATGGATGTGGACAGCCTGGGCACATTCGAGCTTCGTGCCCCTTTTCGCCCCAGCCACCCCTCTTCAGCATCTGCTCCATCTTCATCGCAGCAGCGGTCGACGGCTCAGCGGCCCTATGCTCCAGCAAGCAGGCCATCTTCTTCCCATCCCACGGATTATCGCCCTCCAGCTCAGAGTGGGCGAGTGTATGCTGCGCAGGTAGAGGACTCTTCGGCAGCAGACCATGTGGTGGCAGGTATCACCTTACTTTCTGGCATTAGGACTCGTACTTTATTTGATACTGGAGCATCGCATTCTTTTATTAGTAGATCATTTGCATCATTACATGGGTTAGAGGTAGGACTTTTACCACGTGCACGAGAGGTTCAGATTCCCGATCACACTTTGCACGTGGAGGAGTGTTGTTGGTCCTGCCCGATGCAAATCGAGTCCTGGATTATGCCAGCAGACCTGTTGGTCTTGAGACAGTGAGGGACTTTGATGTGGTTCTCGGGATGGACTGGCTGGCTCGGTATTTTGCGACTATTGATTGTGCCGCAAGGACTGTCACTTTTAGAGAGCCAGGCCAGGAGATGTTGGTATATCGGGGATGTCAGAGTGCTTTCTTTGCCTCTATGGTTTCGACTTCCCGAGCGAGGCAGATGATCCATCGAGGATGTGTAGCCTTTTTGGCTAGTGTTGTTGAGGGGCCTACGGCGGCGCCGGGACTCGGGGATATCCCTATTGCCCGCGAGTTTCCGGATGTCTTTCCACCTGAGCTGACTAGTATGCCGCCAGATAGGGAAATTGAGTTCGTGATTGACGTAGTTCCAGGAACTGCGCCAATCTCTAAGGCTCCTTACCGGATGGCACCGGCTGAGTTGCGAGAGCTTAAGGCGCAACTTCAGGATTTGATGGATAAGGGCTTTATTAGGCCGAGTGTGTCGCCTTGGGGAGCGCCGGTGCTATTCGTGAAGAAGAAAGATGGGTCACTTCGACTATGTGTGGACTATAGGGAATTAAATAAAGTGACCATCAAGAACAAGTACCCTTTGCCGCGCATCGATGATCTTTTTGATCAGCTGCAAGGGTCTTGTGTCTTCTCTAAGATAGATCTGCAGTCCGGTTACCACCAGTTGAAGGTGAAGGCCGAGGATATTCCTAAAACGGCATTTAGATCACGGTACGGGCATTATGAATTTACAGTTATGCCTTTTGGGCTAACTAATGCCCCTGCCGCATTCATGGATTTAATGAACCGGATCTTCCGACCATACTTGGATCGATTCGTGGTAGTGTTCATTGATGATATCTTGATCTACTCCCGAAGTGATGCTGAGCATGAGGAGCACTTAAGGATTGTGCTGCAACTTCTGCGAGAGAAGAAGTTGTATGCCAAGCTGGCAAAGTGCGAGTTTTGGCTTCGGGAGGTAGTCTTCTTGGGCCATGTGATTTCCGCCGCAGGTGTGGCGGTAGACCCGGCGAAAGATTGAGGCAGTCCGTGATTGGCCCCGACCGACGACGGTTTCTGAGGTACGTAGCTTTATGGGTTTAGCTGGGTATTACCGTCGGTTTGTGGAAGGCTTTGCGAAGCTTTCCACACCCCTCACTCGCTTGACGCGTAAAGGAGTGAAGTTTATCTGGAGTGAGGACTGTCAAAGGAGCTTTGAGGAGCTGAAGAATAGACTGATGACCGCTCCTATCCTTTCCCTCCCTGTTATGGGGAAAAGGATATGTGATCTACAGTGACGCATCACACAGTGGACTTGGTTGTGTGTTGATGCAAGAAGGGAGGGTAATTGCTTATGCATCGAGGCAACTCAAGGATTACGAGAAGAATTACCCTACCCATGACTTGGAGCTCGCTGCTGTGGTGTTTGCACTGAAGCTTTGGCGTCATTACCTATATGGAGAGCACTGTGAAATCTACACCGACCACAAGAGCCTAAAGTACCTGTTCACGCAGAAGGAGCTGAATTTGAGGCAACGTAGGTGGTTAGAGCTATTAAAGGATTATGATGTAGATATCCTCTACCACCCAGGCAAGGCTAATGTGGTCGCTGATGCCTTGAGTAGGAGGGCGGTGCAAAGTTTGTCTATGTTGATCACAGACCAGGCACCGCTATTAGAGGAGATGAGACGGCTCGAGTAGAGGTTGTGTCCCCTGGGGTCTCTGCTAGACTGACATCTTTAGTCGTGCAGCCCACTCTGCTGGACAGGATCAAGGAGAAACAGAGTGAGGACCCCCACTTGACCAGGATTAGAGATCAAATTCCGAGTAATCAGTCTGGGGACTTTACGGTGGATGCCTCGGGAGTACTGAGGTACAGGAACCGAGCATGTGTGCCAGCGGATGCGGAGATCAGAGAGCAGATATTGCGAGAGGCCCATTATACACCTTATACCCTACATCCTGGTGGGACTAAGATGTATAAGGACCTCAAGGCACACTTCTGGTGGAATGGCATGAAAAGGGATATCGGGAGATTTGTGGCTCAGTGTTTAACTTGTCAGCAGGTGAAAGCTGAGCATCGAGTGCCAGCTGGCAAGTTACAGAGTCTCCCAATTCCCCAGTGGAAATGGGACCACATTACGATGGATTTCGTGGTCGGACTTCCGAGGGCACAGGGAGGAGCAGACGCTATCTGGGTAGTCGTGGATCGACTTACCAAGTCAGCGCACTTTCTTGCCTATGCAGACTACTTGGCCACTTGAGCGACTAGCCCAGTTATATCTAGATGAGATAGTGAGATTACATGGAGTACCAGCCTCCATTGTATCAGATAGAGACCCGAGGTTTGTTTCGCATTTCTGGAGGAGTTTGCAAACAGCCTTGGGGACTCAACTCAGGTTCAGTACAGCTTTTCATCCGCAGACTGATGGGCAGTCAGAGCGGACTATACAAATCCTGGAGGACATGTTGAGGGCTTGCGTCCTGGATTTCGGCGGAGGGTGGATTCGACACTTATCTTTAGCTGAGTTTGCGTACAACAATAGCTTTCAAGCGAGCATTCAGATGGCTCCGTTTGAAGCGTTGTATGGACGCAAGTGTCGATCACCACTTTATTGGAGTGACGTGGGCGAGAGGCGGACCTTGGGACCAGATGTATTGTTAGAGGCAGAAGAGAAGGTCCGAGTGATTCGAAGCATCTTCAGACCGCCCAAAGCCGACAAAGGAGTTATGCCGATGTTCGGCGACGAGACTTAGAGTTTCAGGTTGGAGATCATGTATTCCTGAAAGTCTCGCCGTCCAAAGGAATCAGGAGATTCGGCATTCGTGGGAAACTTAGCCCCCGATATATTGGACCCTTTGAGGTATTGGAGCGTATCGGGCCAGTTGCCTACCGACTTGCACTTCCTCCGAGGCTTGCTGGTGTCCATGATGTATTTCATGTTTCTACTTTGAGGAAGTATGTCTTCGACCCATCGCACGTCATCGACTTCACACCGCTCGAGATCAGCGAGGATTTGAGGTATGAGGAGCGCCCACTGCGAATTCTGGATCGAGAGGTGAGAGAATTGCGCAATCGGGCCATTCCCTATGTGAAAATCCAATGGAGCAATCATGACGAGCGCGAGGCTACATGGGAGCTCGAGTCGGAGATGAGGAATGCTCACCCCTACCTATTCGAGACATTGGACTGAGGATTATTGTTGAGTTTTGTTTCGAGGACGAAACTCTTTTTAGTGGGGGAGGATGTGATGATCCGGACTCCCGCAGGAACTGTGCAACATTAAATAGTGACTGCGGGGAGCTCATACAGTGCAACGGAGCCTGTAGAATCGAATTGGACATTTAAAATAGACTTGGCGCGAAAATCGAGGAAAACGGGAATTTTCGGGAGCTTTCGGCAAAATTTCGGATGAGAATTTGGCGAAACGGACGGCGAAATCGGACTCAGCGCGCGAAAACGGTCAAAATGGTATATTCACTTTAATTTTTCGGCAAAATGTTACTGTTCAAGCCGGAACAGTAACTCCGGCCGCCGGAATTACTGTTCCGGCGACCGGCGAGCGGCGGCGGGCGGCGGCGGGCAGCGGCGCAGCGGCGGCGTAGCGGCGGAGCGCGGGGGAGCGTGACGCGGGCAGGCGCGGGCAGCGCGAGCAGGCGCGGGCAGGGGTCTCGGGTGCGCGGTCCATGGGCCAGGCGTGCACCGGGAGCACCGAGTACCCTCCTTGCCACGTGGCGCTTCCCCATTGGCTGGCCGGCTTCTAGAAGGCACGTGGGCAGCTGACACGTGGCGCGATCCCATTGGCTGACATCTTCCGGAAAACCCGGAGCGCGGACCTGCACGTGCACCACGTGGGACACGTGGCAAGATCTGATTGGCCCTTGCACCGCTGTTTCCTGTTCTGTGGACACGTGGCGCATTACGGTTGGCCCGTTTCGGTGTTTCCTGTTTGGATCCAGATCCCGTGAGGGAATATTCTCTTTGGCCCACTATATAAGGTCCCGTTTGGTTCGGGGATAAATTTTTGAGGTATAAATTTTTTTATACCTGGAATAGCTTGCTATTCCGGGATAAAGAAGTATAAAAGTTAAATTGCGTTTGGTTGAAAAGTTGGTATTCTCTGGAATAGCTAAAATTGTGTTTGGTTAAAATTATGGAATAGTGGAGGATAGTGAAAAAAGAAGGTATATATTTTTTCAAAATGCCAACTTTGCCTTGTCTTTTTGTATAGAAAAATTAATTTTACAAAATTATATTTAATTTGAAGTAATTTAATTATAAGTAACAAATTATATCTTACATTAAAAAATAATAATTATTTTTTTATAGTATATTTTAGTAAATACAAAATTCAAATTTTAGATAGTTATAGATTGAAAAATAGTTCAAATTTTAGATAGTTATAGATTGAAAAATAGTTATCCCCTTCAAATTTTAGATAGTCAAATTTTAAATAGTAAATGCAAAATTTATTTTAGATAGTTATAAATTTTAGATAGTATATTTTAGTAAATGCAAAATTTCCATCCCTACCCCTATTCCACTATTCCAAGCATCCTATGGAATTAATCTTAACGGGTTATCCTAGAATAACCCGTTAAGAAGGGGATAAAATTTTTTTTTATCCCCTGTCTTTTTTCAATGATGTTTGGCAAGAATAGGGGGATAAAGGGGGTTATTTCTCCTTTATCCCCCAACCAAACACTGCCTAAGAGTTCCCCCACCCCCCTCTCTTCGCACCTTGTTTTGCGTGCCTTAGAGAGAGAAACAGAAAAAGTTCCCTCTACGAAATTTCTTCCTCTCTCTCTCTTCTCTCTCTCCTCCAAATCTCAGAATTCCTGGAGTTACAGATTGTGAGTTATCTGCGACGCGGCGCACTGCGACGATTTTCTTTTTAGGCCCATTTCCCGTCGCAGTTCCGTCGAAAATTCACTGCGGGCTAACCGGGTGGAATTTTTGGACGATTTTTGCGGCAACGCGACCGTAAGAGGTAGGGCTTCGATTTCTATGTTGATCATTTTGCTCTGTTTCGTACTTTTGGCACTGTTTTCAAGTCCTCTTTGACCCCCCTTTTTACTGTGATGGTTTTTGGACAGCACCGACTTCTCCGATTTTTATCTTGACGTAGGAGCGTCAGATCGAGGCGTTTAAAGAGTCGATTTTGATCTACTCTTCGCGAGGAACGCAACCGTGATTTTTCTGGGATTTTAGGAGCTCATTTTAGAGGTGAAAAACTCCTCTTTCCCCATGCTGTCTGAAAAACAGCAAATACTGTACTTTTTGGGATTTATATTTATACCGGGAGCGTTGGTTTGCAGGAATTGAGGACCGCGGACATCCAGGAGACTACCTGGGGTGTCGTTTGAGCTGTTCGAGGTGGGCGGTTGTTGCTTACCTCATTTTTGACAAGCTCACTGGGATTACTAGAAATTCCCTAAAATATGACAATTAATGAGAACCATTGGGACAACTAACAGGACTACTAACAGGACAACTAACAGGACAATTAATGAGAACCATTGGGACAAATTAATATGACAAATGACAAGGACCACTGGGACAAACTCCCCTAAAACTTAATATAACCCCACAAAAGATATGATGACTTATATTGGGACACTGTGATTGAGACAAAGGCTATGATCTCGCATGCAAATGACTTTTATTCAGTAAATCAATTGTTTTAAATCTTTGACACTATTTTACAAATAAAGACAGTTGCATGCATGCCCGGACATCAGGTAAGGCCACTATTCATTGCTACACTATCATATTGGGATTTGAACATGTTTCATTGTTGTCCTTTGCATTCATATGTTGTTGCTCAAGTATGAGCAGGGGTTTGGGATAGTGTAGCCAAGGTTGTGCTAGATTGTGGACTTATGGGGTATTGCGGTGACCGCGGACAGTAGGCGGTTGACCAGATGTTTATCCTTGCATCAGATTGGGGTTGAGTTTGGTTTATTTATTGCATCAGTTGGGGATTGGGTTTCTGTAGTGGATGGAGTATTCCCACTTTGATCATAGTTATGATCCAGTCCTGCTATATTGAGACATGTGCTACAGAGATACTTGTGATACTGATGACAGAGATATTTTACTCGTGTGGGTCGCTCCCCTCGAGTGCCGCTCCGGAGTAGGCTTAGGACCGAGCCGTGTGCCGGTCGATTGGATATTATGGGATCGTGCCGTGTGCCGATCAGATACTGGTTCTTGAGCAGGCAATACCGATCGTGTATCGGTTGCTAGATTGGGTTTATTTGGTCAGATACTATTTCTGATGCATGCATACAGTTTCGACAGCATAATAGTGATAGTTTTCCTGTTTCAGCATCTTTTGTATCTACCACTTCCCCTTTTCCCTTTTGCCTCTAGTAGTCCTAGTGGGTGCGTCAGAGTTGAGGTTGTTGGGTTTAATAAGGATCTAAAAAGGGGAAAAACCACCTAGAGGGGGGGTAAATAGGTGTAAACAATAAACACACCAAAATCGTTGCGTAAAAATAACCCAATGTGGAAAATAAATAACACGCAAGATTTTACGTGGAAAACTCCAATCCAGGAGTAAAAAACCACGGGACCGATCACACGGTGAAATCTACTAAGATTAAAACACGTACAAGGTGATATAACGCACACACACGACTCAACCTTTTCCATACACTCCGAGTAGATCTTCGCCGCTCGCTCCTCAACGCACCTCGAATCCACGAAGGCGTCCAACGCCGAATCCACGGCGTGTCACGTCGAATCCACGACGCCAGACCGAATCCACGGTCTCACCCAAGTAGCATGTCTCGAATCCACGAGCGCACCTCGTCTCGAATCCACGAAACGGTAACACCTTGAGTCCACAAGGCCACGCGAATCCACGCGCCGATTTCTTGGGAAAATCGTTGTTTTGTTGGTGATGATATTTTGAATACTTAGATCATCATAGATAGACAAGGAAGCACCCTCTAAGTATTCATCGATTTGATTCTTTCGAAAGATATAGATTTTGAAAACCCTAGAATCAAACCGATCAATAGAGAAAGAAAACCTAAAATAAAGAGGTGTTTACCTTTTCTTCTCTATGTGGATTCTTACCTTTGATCCCCCTTGGGATAACCCTAAAAGATGATATTAGGGTCTATTTATAGGCTAGAAACCTTTTGGAAAGAGATAAGAATCAAAAACCGCCTTTTCTGGAAATTTACAGGACGGCGATCCGGATCGGATTTACTGCGATCCGGATCGTCGTAACGAGATTGACGATTCCAGAAATCCAAGGGTTCGGGATCCGGATCACATGGTCCGATCCGGATCGTTCATGCAATTCAGCAAACTCCCATGTTCGGGATCCGGATCGGAATGGCCTAGGATCCGGATTGAAATTGCCAATGAACAATCACCCTTCGGGATCCGGATTGCAAGGTCCGATCCGGATCCTGAACATGTCCCATGTCCAGTTTTTGATTCTTTGGCCATAGAAAATATTCCAAAGTGTTTCTAAGCTATAAGAATGTATTCAAAATATCAAAGATTATTTAATTTAACGTACCTGAACATTTGAATCCATTCTTTTGAGATTGATGTATATGATTTGTCAAGTCTTCATCTTCAATCTTCAACTTCACGAAATACGCCAATACAAAAATCCTTAACAATCTCCCCCTTTGGCGGTTTCGTGACAAAACACACAATCCACAAAAGAATAACAAAAAGACGATTTTTGTTGCTATCACCATACAACAAAAATACGCATGAACGATCCAAATAAATGTAAATACAAGAGATAACCTCCTAAAACAAACTCTAGACTTAGACGCAACTAGGAGTGTTCAAATCTTGTACTCTCTGCAAAAGAAACAATTCTTGACAACAAGAAATCATTAATACCTCAAGAATTTAATCGTTAAGCAACCAGAGAGTTATACATTTAATATGACATTAGGTATCAGATATGCATAAAAGTAGACAATCAACATATCACATATCTTTATCAATCATCAGGGTTAGTTCCAACCATAATGTCAAAGAAGTTCAAATGTTCATACCTTTTGCATGACCTGTCACAAAACTTGTTAGAAGTTACAACGCAAAATAGTCAGTAGAATAGTTAGTGTTAAACTTCAAGTTTCAAGTTATCCGGTCATGTTCGTTCTTTTCCTTCTCCCCCTTTTTCCAAACGATCTATTGGCTCGTTCTATTGGCTCGTTCTTTTCTCCTTTCTCTCCCCTTTTTGTCACAAAAACCAGCCAAAATTATAGAGAGAAAAAAAAAAAAATAGACAAACGAAAAACCTTTTGTCAGAAAAACAACTAAAGTCAATTTCATCAAAAATCAATCTGAACCGGTATCGTTGTCATCGAAGTTGCTGCATCCGAGTTTTGCAAAAATCTTCTTGTCCAACTTCATCAGTGCATTGTACTTCTTCGTCAAGACCACTTGTGTTGTACTAATCCGTTGCAGGTCAAGAGAAATCTGACCTTGTTCAATTGAAATTCGCTCCTGCTCAGATGATAGTCTTTGTTGTTCCCGAAGAGCTTCAACATTCACATGTCTCTCATCGATACACTCTCAGCAAGTGGCTCCTCATTTTTTTCATCTCCCCCTATGTTGAGCATCTCTTTTTATCATCTCTGTTCTCCATGTTCTCCCCTGTCTTGAGCATCTATGTTCTCCCCCTTTGAGATTCAATCAGTCTTTTCTGTTCTCCTTAATTTATTGGTCATCCTCGTGCTAACCAACGCGGTGATGAACATGATTGTCCACTCAAGAGCCTTGTTATAGAGTATTTGAAAAATAGCACCTGTGAGCAAAAACTCAAAGAACATGAAAAATTATTTAAATTTCAAATTTTTGAAAAATCTTGCCCAAACAATCCTTAACATGTGTAGAGGCTAGGAATCAAGATCATTTTTTCAAAAAGGAATTTTAAAAATAGATCAATCCCATATTTTTAGAAAATTCAAAAAAAACATGTAAGCATTTCTGCATATCAACTTTATACAAAAATATCATTTCACATAGAAAGAAATAGATTATGATAAATCTATCAAAATATCCCAAATTGTGAAACGAAAATTTAAAAGAATTATAACCTCTAAAGTTGATCAATTTCCAAAAATCCTTCACGATCTAATGAGTATAGAGTTTATCTAATTCTCAATTGAGCAAAGAAAATGAAGCACCAAGATCGATAGATGTTTGAAATCCCAAATAAGTCAAATAATATATTTAGTCAATATATTTGGGAAGTGACTCTTTGAGCATCTTTTAGAAATCCCACCTTATACCAACCTTGGAATTTGACATAGTCAAGTATTCCAAAAAGCATTTTATTTGATTAAACAAGATCACCATGCTTGGTTAACATGTGGTAGCTGCACACAGTACTCGGACAACCGAGGTGGTAGCTCTTTCCTCCATGTGGTGGTAGTTTTCACACTCCTATTAAGGATGTAACTCTTTCCACATCTTTTGAGCATGAAAAACATAATAAACTCCCCCTCAATTGGCTATCAATTATGAAAGATATTCAGTATTCAACCAAAAATTGATCCTGTGTTCATACTTATTTCAATCATCAAATAAGATAAAATAAATACCAGAAGATCATTGAGAGAGGTAATGACTTTGATCAATTCGAGATGAAATAATTGAAATAAATGATCATTGCATCAAATGAGTTATAATGATATTCAAATCATAATAAACTTCTCTAAACATGAAAGGATGCAAATAAAGTCAGTATAGCAAATGCTCAATTAATGCTCTATATTACAAAAAGAACACAAAACACAAACAAAAACCTTTCTAAGCAGTGGTTCAAAAAGTTATGTAATTGAAAGCATGCCAAGTGCTTTTCGCAAATAAAATATTTTTGATCCAAAGGTTTTGTCAAAAAATCAGCTAATTGATCTTCAGTTGAAACATAAGAAATTTGTAAAAACTTGATTCAACTAGCTCTCTAGGAAAATTCAATGTGTTTTGTTCCAGAGTGCAACACAGGGTTTTTAGAAAAGTTAATAGCACTTGTGTTGTCACACAACATAGTTACCGAGGTCGTAGGGATGCGAAAATCACTCAATACACTTTTCTTTGATTTCCTCAATGACTTCGGCTTAGGGGGTGTCCTACCATCTGTCTTAACACTTGGAAGATTTTTCTTCGTTTCCCGAGTCGTGTTCTTGATGGTAGTAGTTGCAAGTATTGCTTGATTTGCTCGTTCTGCTCCATACTTGCAATTTGGTCTTATGTGCCCTAAAAAAAACACAACAATGACATACCTTGATAAAAGTTGAACCCGAAGAAGATAAGTTAGGCTTGTCAACGTTGGCTACGATGATTTCCGTCGGAGAAGGAGCAACCGACTGGGGCACAAAACTTGTCTTGCTCGAACTTGGTTCCTCACAAGTTCGGCCATATCCGAGGCCTAAATGATTAGTATGACCAAGACCAAGAAGGCGAACCAACTTACTTTGTCCTGAAGAAAATCTATGCAAATCCTTTTTAAGTTGGAAAGGGTCTCCGTCATCTCAAAATTTCCTTGTTGTGCCTCGGAATAGAGCTTTGAGAAGAGATTAGCTTTATCCACCGATTTTTCAAGTTCCTTCTCAAAATGCTCGTTCATCTCTTGAAGGAAAGTATTATTCTCAACCAAGTTGTCCCTTTCCACTTCAAGAGACCTTGAGAGAGAGAGGTTGCTCTATTAGGTTGTTCCTCGAGTTCCAACAACCTTCTCCTCAAGTTTTTATTTTGCTTCGCCAATTTCTTTGAGTTCCGTAGAAGTAGTTGGTAGGCGTGAGCAAAGTCTTCACCTTCGGAATCGCTTGGTTCATCATCCGTTGCCGTTTGATCATCCTGGGAAGAAATAGACAACGAACCAGATGCAATCAATGAAATACACACGAAGGGTGAAGTCGTGGATGCGAAGAATGTGATGGCATTTGTATCCTCATCACTAGAAGATGACTTGTCCGTAGAAGAAGAGTCATCCCACGTGATGGCTTGCGTAGCCTTCTTCTTTGGTGGATTCTTGCTGGGACATCTTGTTGTAGTGCGGCCAAAGCCTTTGCATTTGAAACACTGGATCTGTCCTTCAGCGTTCTTCTTCTCCATTGAGAAACCTTCTTGCTTTCTTGATTTTGACGTAGAAGCACCTTTGCCTTTCTTGAACTTCGAGAATGATGAAGATTTGCTTGAGTTTCCCCTTCCGAAGTTTCGGCGAAATTTTCTCTTCAAGAAAGCGAGTTGTTTCTCAAAGTCCTCCATAGATAGATCATCGTCAGAGTCCGAGGAGGATGAATCCGCGTCTTCACGTTCTTTTGATTTCAATGCCATACCTGAAGACTTGGAAGAAGAAGAGGGCTTTCCAGCAGAAGAGTTAGTAGAAAAAGTAATTTCATAAGTTTGAAGTGTACCAACTAATTCTTCTACCTTGATCTCGTCCGGGTGTTTTATTGTTTCGAACCCGTTCGTCGATGGAAATCAAAAACGCTCTTATGCGTACTTTCTAGTAGGCATAATTTGTTCCATCGAAGAACGGTGGTCTATTGATGTTGCCACCATCGACCAATGTTTACAACCCTATTCCCGCTCTGATACCAATTGTTGGGTTTAATAAGGATCTAAAAAGGGGAAAAACCACCTAGAGGGGGGGTGAATAGGTGTAAACAATAAACACACCAAAATCGTTGCGTAAAAATAACCCAATGCGGAAAATAAATAACACGCAAGATTTTACGTGGAAAACTCCAATCCAGGAGTAAAAAACCACGGGACCGATCACACGGTGAAATCTACTAAGATTAAAACACGTACAAGGTGATATAACGCACACACACGACTCAACCTTTTCCATACGCTCCGAGTAGATCTTCGCCGCTCGCTCCTCAACGCACCTCGAATCCACGAAGGCGTCCAACGCCGAATCCACGGCGTGTCACGTCGAATCCACGACGCCAGACCGAATCCACGGTCTCACCCAAGTAGCACGTCTCGAATCCACGAGCGCACCTCGTCTCGAATCCACGAAACGGTAACACCTTGAGTCCACAAGGCCACGCGAATCCACGCGCCGATTTCTTGGGAAAATCGTTGTTTTGTTGGTGATGATATTTTGAATACTTAGATCATCATAGATAGACAAGGAAGCACCCTCTAAGTATTCATCGATTTGATTCTTTCGAGAATATAGATTTTGAAAACCCTAGAATCAAACCGATCAATAGAGAAAGAAAACCTAAAATAAAGAGGTGTTTACCTTTTCTTCTCTATGTGGATTCTTACCTTTGATCCCCCTTGGGATAACCCTAAAAGATGATATTAGGGTCTATTTATAGGCTAGAAACCTTTTGGAAAGAGATAAGAATCAAAAACCGCCTTTTCTGGAAATTTACAGGACGGCGATCCGGATCGGATTTACTGCGATCCGGATCGTCGTAACGAGATTGACGATTCCAGAAATCCAAGGGTTCGGGATCCGGATCACAAGGTCCGATCCGGATCGTTCATGCAATTCAGCAAACTCCCATGTTCGGGATCCGGATCGGAATGGCCTAGGATCCGGATTGAAATTGCCAATGAACAATCACCCTTCGGGATCCGGATTGCAAGGTCCGATCCGGATCCTGAACATGTCCCATGTCCAGTTTTTGATTCTTTGGCCATAGAAAATATTCCAAAGTGTTTCTAAGCTATAAGAATGTATTCAAAAGATCAAAGATTATTTAATTTAACGTACCTGAACATTTGAATCCATTCTTTTGAGATTGAAGTATATGATTTGTCAAGTCTTCATCCTCAATCTCCAACTTCACAAAATACGCCAATACACAAATCCTTAACAGAGGTTTTTACCCACTAGGGGAGGCTGCTGGTTTATCTGGTAGTTCTCACCCCCATTGTTGTTTTTTGTTTCTTTCTTCTCCTTTATTTTGCAGAGTCATCTGCAGGAGCTGCTAGGCCATCGGCAGCTGATCGAGGTAAGGGGATCGCTGAATAGATAGATCTCCTGTGAGGCTGAGAGCTATTAGACAGATATTGTACCCTTCACTCAGACTGTGATATTCTCCTTTTATTTTGGGTCTGGCTTCCGCCAGCCGGTTGTACTATTTTAGTGAGTTGGGAGATTATTGTATATATATTACAGCTTGTACCCTATTTCCAGTCTGAGATACTATGTGGTTCTTCTATTTCAGCTCTGTATTATGCTCTTGTTGTACATTTTATACCGGAGCAGGTGACCAGCGCTTCGTGTACGCGGGAAATCCCATGTGCACGGCGGATCTGTAGACGGGCCCGGGTCCTGATTTGCACCCGGGGCGTGACATGTTCGTGGGCTAAATGACCCGAGCAAATGTTCTACTGTATTCGCTTTGATCCGGAATGCCAAATGCTGTGTTGCTTGTTTTCAAGAAACTAAGTTGGTTAACATCTCTGCGATGAAGCTGCGCTCTTTTTGTGGGTTTTCGCTGACTCATTTTCGCTCCCTGGATGCTTCGGGGACTAGAGGTGGTCTCCTCATGGCTTGGAACCCGTCTCTTTTTGATTGCCTTGCTAACTGGAGAGGGGTGTTCTCGCTGAATGTTCTCCTGAGAAGGAAAGCGGATGGCAGTGTGCTGTTGATCTCTAATTTTTATGGCCCGACGTGCGCCTCTCTGAGAGCGGGTCTCTTCTCGGAGCTGAAGGCCATTAGTGAGGTTGCACCTGAGGTGTGGCTAGGTATTGGCGATTTCAATGTTCTGTTCTCCCTTCAGGATAAGAATGGGGCGCCTTCGAATGTAGCTGAGTTACTCCGCTTCAGGGAGGTTATCAATGAGATTGGCTTGTTCGATCTGCCACTTTTGAATCGCTCTTTCACCTGGTCTAACGGCAGGTCTTCTCCGACTCTCGAGCGCCTGGATCGGGCTTTCATCTCCCAGGGCTGGCTTTCCTCTTTTCCGAACTGTTACGGAATTTGAGTTGGCGTATTTCGTGAACGGATAAGTCTTGAAGATTGAAGATGAAGAAACTTTGGATCATATACCTCAATCTCAAGAAAGAAGAATTCAAAAGGATCAGGTACGTTTAACTAAAGAATTTTGATGATCCGAATACTTCTTATAGTGTAGAAACACCTGGAAGAGGTTTTAATTGCTTATTCATCAAAAACTGGACATGGGACATGTTCAGGATCCGGATCGTGGCTTTCAATCCGGATCCCGAAGGGTGTTTGTTCATACACTGGTTCAATCCGGATCGCAGCACTCTTTGATCCGGATCCCGAACACTAGTTTTACCTGTTTGCTTCTTCGATCCGGATCATGAATTGCAATCCGGATCCCGAACATGATGTTTTGGTGAAACTGTATGAACAATCCGGATCGGGGACTACGATCCGGATCCCGAACAGGCAATTTTCTGGAAATCGTCTTTTGTGCTTCTGCAATCCGGATCGCCAAATCCAATCCGGATCGCCGTCGGTAAAACTTTCCAGAAAAGGCTGTTTTTGATCCGAATATTCTTCCTAGGGTTTCTAACCTATAAATAGACCCTAATTCATTTCTAGGGCATCCGAAATAGAGCCGTCATTTTCAAATATCATTTTATACGGAAAGATCCACATATAGAGAAGAAAGGAAATCAATAGATTTATTCTATGTTTCTTCATCTATATTGATTGATTTGATTCTAGGTTTTCCATACTCACATTTTGAGTAGAATCAAATCAATGAATACTTAGATGGTATTTCCGATCTATCTTTGATCTAAGTATTCGGCGGATCATCACCACCCAAACAAACAACGATTTACCCCAAATCGGCGCGTGGACTCGCGTGGCCTTGTGGATTCAAGGTCGCTCTCGTGGATTCGGAGCGAGGTACGTTCGTGGATTCGAAGCGTGCCATTGGGTGAAGACCGTGGATTCGGTTGGACGTCGTGGACTCGACGTTGGACGCTGTGGATTCAGCGTTGGGCGCGGATCGTGGATTCGAGAAGCGTCGTGGAGCGAGCGGAGAAGATCTACTAGGAGCGTATGGTAAAAGGTTGAGTCGTCTGTGAGTACGTTATATCACCTTGTACGTGTGTTAATTCTAGTGGATTTCGCCGTGTTATCGGTCCCGTGGTTTTTTACTCCGGTTTGGAGTTTTTCCACGTAAAAATCTTGCGTGTTCTTTTATTTTTCCGCATTGGGTTTTATTGCGCAATGATTTTTTGAGTGTTTATTGTTTACACCTATTCACCCCCCTCTAGGTGTTTTTTCCCCTATTTAGATCCTTATTAACCTAAACCCAACAAGTGGTATCAGAGCGGGAATAGGGTTGTAAACAATGGTTGAAGGTGGAAACATCAATCGACCCCCTTTCTTTGATGGAACAAATTATGCGTACTGGAAAGTACGGATGAAAGCTTTTTAATTTCCATCGACGAAAGGGTGTGGCAATCAATTGAATTAGGATGGTCTAATCCAACTGAAATTTTAGATGATGTTCGCACCTTAAAACCTAGGTCGAAATGGACCAAGGAAGAGATAGACTTATCTTCTTACAATGGCAAAGGGATTAATGCTCTATTTAATGCTTTGTCACAAACTGAGTTCTCTCGCGTCTCGGCATGTGAGACTGCGAAAGAAATCTGGGATGTTCTTCAAGTTACGCATGAGGGAACTAACTTAGTGAAGATTCAGAAACTGCAAATGCTTACGAGCAAGTTTGACTCTATCTCTATGGCAGAGAATGAATCTTTCACTGACTATTACACACGATTGCAAGACATCGTGAACTCATGTGCTAACTTGGGAGAGAAGATTCCAGAATTTAAAGTTGTAAGAAAAATTCTAAGAACTCTTCCTGAACGATTTCGCCCGAAGGTCGCAGCCATTGAAACAATTAAACACCCGGACGAAATGCGTGTAGAAGAATTAGTAGGTGCTTTACAAACTTATGAAATGACTTTTCCTACTAACTATTCTTCTGGAAAGGCATCCTCTTCTAAGTCTTCAGGTTACGCATTGAAATCAACTAAAGAAGAAGACGCGGATTCATCCTCCTCGGACGACGACGAGAACCTTTCTATGGAGGACTTTGAGAAGCAGCTCGCTCTCTTGACAAGGAAGTTTCGCCGCAACTTTCGAAGGGGAAATTCAAGCAAAACTCCATCCTTCGGAAAGTCGAAGAAAGGCAAGGGTTCTTCAAGTTACAAGTCAAGAAGCAAGAGAACTTCTCAAAGGATAAGAAAAGTTCTGAGGGACAAGTTCAGTGCTTCAAATGTCGAGGCTACGGCCACATTGCAACGGAGTGTCCCAACAAGAATCCGGCAAAGAAGAAAGCGATGCAAGTCGTTACTTGGGATGACAACTCCACGTCAAATGAGTCATCCTCAAGTGATGAAGAAGACAACGCGACAGCTTTCCACGCGTCCACTACATCTTCACCCTTCATGTGCTTAATGGCAAGTACATCCGACTCACTGTCCAACTCCACTGTTGAAAAGATTGCAACGGACGATGAATCAGATGATTCGGAAGGTGAAGATTTTGTTTTAGCCTACCATAGCTTTTGAGGGATTCAAAGAAACTGGCTAAGCAAAACAAGGGGTTGAAAGGGAGATTGCAGGATCTCGAAGAAGAAGTAAAAAGGGTAACCTCTCTCTCAACCGATCTTGAAGTGGAAAGGGATAATCTGATTAAAACAAATGTTTCCCTTCAAGAGTCCAATGAGCATTTCGAGAAGAATTATATAGATATGGTGAACAAAGCGAATTACTTCTTGAAGCTCAACGGCGAGGCTCGACAGGAAAAATTGGAAATGACGGAGACCATACGCCAACTAAAGGATGACTTAAAGAGATTTTCTTCTGGAAGGAGTAAGTTGGACAGACTTCTTGGTCTTGGTCAAAGAAATAAGTTCGGCCTCGGATACACTCAAACTGGAGACATTCCAAGTTCGAGTGGTACAGTATTTGTGCCTCAGTCGGTATCTCCTCCTCCGACACCGGAATTCACGACAAGCAACGACAACAACCTACTACATCCTCTTCGGAATCGACAAGAACCAAGGTATGTTTTCGTTGTGGCATTTCAGGGCACATAAGAAGAAATTGCAAGACTGGAGCCAAACGCACACCTCAAGCACCTCTTGCAATGACTACCAAAAGGGCTATTCCTCGGAAAACAACTGCAATCAATTGAAGGAAAAGAGCCTTGGTAGTACACCGCTCAAGACGACATCATCAAGGAGCAGCAATTCTTCAAGCAAGACGCTCTCACCTAGGAAATCAACTTCACGACCATTACCGACGCATTCCAAAAAGGTTTGGGTGCGCAAAGGTGAAATCTTTCCCTGTCTTGCTACCAATGTTTCCTTGCATGCATATGATAGTTCGTCTTGGTATCTGGATAGCGGGTGTTCCCGTCATATGACCGGTGATAAAAACTGTTTTCAAACATTTGAGAAAAACTCCGGAGGACTTGTTGTTTTCGGAGATGGTCGGTCTTCCAAAATTGTTGGAAAGGGAACGGTAGCTATTCCAGATGGCCCGGTTCTAGATAATGTGTTATTTGTTCATGGCCTTAAGACTAACCTCATAAGCATAAGTCAACTGTGTGATAGTGGTTATTCAGTTAATTTTTCATCTGATAAATGCACTGTAACTGACATGAACCATGCTTTCTTTTTAAAGGGGGTTAGATCAGAAAACAATTGTTATGTAGTTCCTTCTAAGATTTCTGAAAAATGTAACCTAGCATCTTTGAAAAATGAAACACTTTGGCATGAAAGGCTAGGTCACATAAACTTTAAGGAACTTGCTAGAATTTCAAATAAAGATGTGGTCAAGGGGGTTCCGAAACTTTCTTTTGAACAAAACCTTGTGTGTGGCGGTTGCCAAAAGGGAAAACAGTCTAGGACTGCACACAAGAACTTGAACCACATAGGTACAAAACGGCCTTTGGAACTTTTGCATATGGACTTAATGGGGCCAACTCGTCAACCATCTCTGGGAGGTAAATGGTATATTTTCTTATTGGTTGATGATTTTCTAGATATACTTGGGTAGCCTTTTTAAAAGAAAAAGCTGATACTTTTGATTCTTTTCTCGAAATCTGCAATCGTATTATGATTGAAAAGAATGAAAGGATTACTCGAGTTAGGAGTGATAGAGGTGGGGAATTCATAAATTCCAAATTCATTGATTTTTGCACTTCTAATGGCATTAAACATGAATTCTCCGCACCTTACACACCTCAACAAAATGGTGTAGTCGAGCGCAAAAACAGGGTCGTACAGGAAATGGCACGTGTTATGCTTCACAGCCGGAACTTACCTTTATATTTTTGGGCTGAAGCGGTGAACACTGCTGTTTATGTTATCAATCGCGTGTATTTGCGCCCGGGGACTTTGAATACACCATATGAACTTTGGTTTTGTAGAAAACCTAACATCAAATATTTTCGTATCTTTGGGAGTCGGTGTTTTATTTTACGTGATCGCGAAAATCTTGGAAAATTTGACTCTCGAAGTGACGAAGGGATTTTCTTAGGTTATTCTACAAACAGCAGAGCATATCGAGTTTTTAACTTAGAATCTAAGACGATCGTAGAATCGATAAATGTTAAGGTAGATGAAGCTTTTCACTTTGAATCTGAAAAATCTACCCTCGATATCTCTCTTGATGATGATACACCTGCTAATGCATCTTCTTCTAACAATTCTTTCGATAATAATGTTGATGCATCTAACGGTTCTTCAAGCTTATCTGATGTGCAGGAATCATCTCGTGTACCTCCGCCTACTCCTCTACCTCAAACGTTACGCATCTCCAAGGATCACCCTGAATCGAACATCATTGGAGATCCACAAGAAGGAGTTAGAACACGGAGACAATTGGTTTGCGGATTTGCATGCTATGTATCTCAAATCGAACCAAAGAATGTTGATGAAGCTCTCCAAGATGATTACTGGATTAAAGCAATGCAGGAAGAGCTCCATCAATTCGAGCGAAACAAAGTCTGGGAATTGACGAAGCCTCCGAAGCAACACAATGTGATAGGTACCAAATGGATCTTCAAGAACAAGAAAAATGAAGAAGGTACTATCATCAGGAACAAAGCAAGGTTAGTTGCTCAAGGCTACTCTCAAGTAGAAGGTATAGACTTTGATGAAACTTTCGCCCCTGTAGCTAGACTCGAGTCCATTCGTATATTGTTTGCGATTGCTTGTCATTTTAAAATCAAATTATTTCAAATGGACGTTAAGAGCGCCTTTTTAAATGGATTTTTAAATGAGGAAGTTTATGTGGCTCAACCGAAAGGTTTTGTGGATCATAAACTACCTAACCATGTTTTTCGTCTGAAAAAGGCTCTTTACGGTCTGAAACAAGCACCGCGAGCATGGTACGAAAGGTTGACAAAGCACCTTTTGGAAAAGGGCTACACTCGAGGGGGAGCTGACAGGACTCTCTTTGTGAAGCATTATCAAAACAATTTCATAGTTGCTCAAATCTATGTCGATGACATTGTTTTTGGAGCAACAAGAGATAATGATGCTTCTAAATTCGCGGAGACCATGGAAAGCGAATTTGAGATGTCCATGATGGGCGAATTGAATTATTTTCTTGGATTACAAGTTAAACAAAACGATGAAGGAATTCACTTGTGTCAATCCAAGTATGCACTGGAGTTGGTCAAAAAGTTTGATCTTGAAAATTCTAAGGATTTTCCGACTCCAATGGGAACTAGCCATAAGGGACTTGGAAGTGAATCACAAAGTGAGAATGTAGACGAGAAACTGTATCGCAGTATGATTGGAAGTCTACTATATCTCACGGCTAGTCGCCCGGATATATCCTTCAGTGTTGGGATTTGTGCGAGATATCAATCAGCACCGAAGGAGGTTCACCTGAAAGCGGTGAAACGGATCATCCGGTATATCAAAGGTACAATCAATTTCGGAATTTGGTATCCTATGGGAACGACTTTGGATATTGTTGGATACTCAGATGCCGATTGGGCTGGATCAGTGGATGACCGGAAAAGCACGAGTGGTGCATGCTTCTATCTTGGCCATTGCCTTGTTGCATGGCACAGTAAAAAGCAGAACTGCATAGCACTCTCGACTGCCGAAGCGGAGTACATTTCTGCAGGAAGTTGTTCAACCCAATTGATTTGGATGAAAAGCGTGTTGAGCGATTTCCGGATTTCAACATCTTCGGTAACCATTTTATGTGACAACACTAGTGCTATTAACATTTCTAAAAACCCTGTGTTGCACTCTAGAACAAAACATATTGAACTTAGATATCATTTTCTTAGAGAGCTAGTTGAATCAAACATTCTTCAACTGTCATATATTTCAACTGAGGATCAATTAGCTGATATCTTAACAAAACCTTTGGATCAAAAACGTTTTATTCACTTGCGTAAAGCAATTGGCATGCTTTCCTTGAAATAAACTCTTTTGAAACCTTTGCTTAGGTTAGGTTTTGTTTTTGTTTTTGTTTTGTTCTTTATCTATGTTTTGTACATAGGACATTAATTGAGCATAAATCATAATTGACTTTAATTGCATCCTTTTATGCATTTAGAAATTTATTATGCTTTTGATGTCATAATATTTCAATGTTGCAATGATCATTTACGTTAATTAAACCATCTTTTAAGTGATCAAAGTCAATTTCTCTCTCAATGATCTCTTGGTATAGTCATTATCATATTTGATTGCTTAGTCGAGTATGAATTCGAGATCAATGGTTTGGTTGAATACCTTATATATTAAATAATTGATAGCCAATTGAGGGGGAGTCAATGAAATGTAAAATGCTCAAAAGATGTGGAAAGAGTTACATCCCAATGAGGAGTGTGAAAACTACCACCACATGGAGAAAATGAAAGAAAAAGATACTCCATGAATGAAAAGCAAATTTTTGTTTGAAAAATTGTTGATGAAATTCATATTGAAATACTTGACTCAGTCGTATTTCATGGTTGGTATAAGGTGGGATTTTTATAAAAGATGCTCAAAGAGCCACTCCTTCAACAGATTGTCTAGATATATTATCTAACTTATCTGGGATTTCAAACATCTATTGATCTTGGTACTTCATTTTCTTTACTGAAATTGATGATTTGATAAAGGCATTACACATAAGATCAGGATAGATGTAATTGAAGTTGTTCAACTTTAAGTGTTTTAACTTTCGTAAATTTTCGTTTCATTTTTGGATATTTTTGATAGATTTTGCATAATCTATTTCTTGTTGTATGAAACGATGCTTTTGTTTAAAGTTGACATGGTAAAGTGCTTACATACTTTTTCTGGATTTTATTGTATTTTTCTTAATTTTTCTGAAGAAAAAGGTGTAGCCGATCCGGATCGGGCAAGTGATCCGGATCCCGAACGCAGGATTTTTCCTGCGGGTAGCCGATCCGGATCACATTCTCGACCGATCCGGATCACGGCTAGGGTTTATATAGAAACATACAGATTTTGATTTCTTTACCCTAATCTCTGGTTTCAAGCCTCTAGAGTTTCTCTCTCTAGATTTCTTGCTTCTTGGAGCTTCAAAACTCAAAGTTCTTCGGATTCAAGTAAGTTTATTGATCAAAACTCGGTTTTTCACAGTTTTTCTTTTTTTCATCAAACGTGAGTTGAAAAGTTGGAATTTTTTCGTTTGTGAATGGTTTTTGATCAAATTTCTTTTGAAATAAGAACTCTGGGTCAATGAGTTTTCTTTTTATGCTGGGTTTTCTCAAGTTAAACGAGTTTTTAGGCATCGATTTCTAAAAATTCGGTCTTAGGGCATAAAAGAGGAATTTTTGAAAATTATGGAATTGATCTATTTTTTTAAAATTCCTTTTGGAAAACTAATTTGATTCTTGGCTTCTCTATGTGAATATGATTGTCTAGGTCCAATGTTGTTTAACCTTTTCAAAATTGACGATTTTTCGTATGTTCTTGAGTTGGTTGCACAGGACATCTTTTTAAAACTCAAGCACTAGAATCAATGGCACTCTCTTGGCTATTTTTTCTGCTGTTCTCAATGGTACACACTCGACCTACAAATAAACTGAAGAAAGCCAAGAAACTCCAAAGAAAAGGAGAAGTCGATGTAATAAGTGACACTGAACTTGAAGAGAATGAGAATGAGATTCACTGGGATATGTTGACAGATGATGATGATGATGAGATATTACCTACTAAATCTACTCAAAAAGGAAAAGCACCCATGAACACTGGGAAAGCTCCTATGACTGCTCCAACTATCTCTGTGAAACGGAAACGACTTGCTAGACGTTATGGGTTGAGACGAGACACTAACATTGATACACCAATACCTCCTGACTCTCCGCCACGTGTTGAAGAGGTAGTCGTTAATTCTGACCGTCTTCGAGCTTTTGAACGACGTGAATGCATTGGAGAATGTCATGTCAACATTGAAGCCCTTCGCAATCATTCATCAGATTTTGGAAGACTAATTGAACAAGCTTCTCTTCATCAAGTCTGCCGATTTCCTGAGCTTCTAGGATATTGTTTGTATCGTGTGAGAACTTTTTACACGAATGCGAGACATCTGCAAGAAAATGAAAATGGGTCTATGTATTTCTATACAAATGTCCTAGGAATGAAGCTTAAAATCACACCGCAGTTAATTGGTGAAGTTCTTGGAATGGAATCGAGCACATCGGGGATTAACTTTTTGAAAGGAAAAAGTTTGACAAAAGAATTGTGGCAAACTGTGATCGACAAGATTTGTCTGGAAGGAACCAAATCAGCTGATGGTAAGGGTGTAAGGTCCAAGTATCTACGACTGGAGTACCGATTTCTAAACTTCATCACGTGCTACGACTGGATTGAACTTGAATATCCCCTATATAATCTGGAATAGAATGTCAAGGTACATTGTGCATCCTCATCCGTCTGAGCGACTTCCGTTTCCTCTACTCATCATGAGGATATTACAAAGGTTTGACATTGATGTAAGCTCCACATCATATCAGCACAGTTGCGGGATGATTGATGAATCAACGATTGTGAAGTCACTTCACAAATTACCTCATGTTACTGACAAGAAACCTTGGGATGGCACCTCGGCCTCACCGTCTGAGCAAGAACCCGGCGAGACTGATGAAGCATCACTGACTTCGATCTTCAAGTTGCAACAACGACTATCTGTCAAGCAAGAACAGATCTTGAAGGAACAGCAAAGAATTTGCAATGAGCTTGAAATCGTCACGGCAGCTCACATTACCTTCACTAAAAAGGTCAACTCTATGCACAAGCGGATGACAAAGATGTTCTATAAATTGGGTTGCACGAGCTCTGACGACTCGGATTCTGACGAATGACATTTTTTTTTCTTTTTGTGCAGGATCTTGATTTTAGGATTTAGTTTTATACTTACTTGATTTTAGCTTTGTTCTCAGTTTGTGCATATTCTTTGAACTTTACGTTTTCTTTTAACCCTCCTTACATATTGTAGCTCATGCTACGTTTTGGCTTTGTTTTGTGACAAAAAGGGGGAGAGGGAGAGAGAGAACAGAGAGAGAGTAGAGTTAACAAGAATGAATGAACAATGAATGATGAACAATGATGAACAATGATTGTGAATATCGATGATATCAAGGTAAGTATGATCTCAACTCAACTTTGGTTTTTCTTTTGTGATTTGTGACATGCTTCTATACTAACTATTCGACTAACTATTTGGGCATGTAATATGACTAACAAGTTGATGTTGGACTAACATACTTTGACATTTGGTTTTCAACTGCTTAGAAGATATGTTGGTTTTTAACTATGATTCTTTTACATATCTGAATTTTTCAAATGTCATGATGAGAAAAACTCTATCTCTGTATTTGGTTTTGTATGTTTCAATTCTTGAGGTATCTAACGAATTTGTTTGTCAAGAATGTTTTCTGTGTGCAGAGATTACAGATGTCTAAGTCTAGAGTCTGTTTTAGGAGTTTATCTCATGTTTTAATTTCTGGAACTCTTTTGTAAATTTTTGTTGTATGGTGATAGCAACAAAAATATCTTTTTGAATTTTCTTTGTGGATTTGTGTTTTGTCACGAAACCGCCAAAGGGGGAGATTGTTACGGAATTTGAGTTGGCGTATTTCGTGAATGTATAAGTCTTGAAGATTGAAGATGAAGAAACTTTGGATCATATACCTCAATCTCAAGAAAGAAGAATTCAAAAGGATCAGGTACGTTTAACTAAAGAATTTTGATGATCCGAATACTTCTTATAGTGTAGAAACACCTGGAAGAGGTTTTAATTGCTTATTCATCAAAAACTGGACATGGGACATGTTCAGGATCCGGATCGTGGCTTTCAATCCGGATCCCGAAAGGTGTTTGTTCATACACTGGTTCAATCCGGATCGCAGCACTCTCTGATCCGGATCCCGAACACTAGTTTTACCTGTTTGCTTCTTCGATCCGGATCAGGAATTGCAATCCGGATCCCGAACATGATGTTTTGGTAAAACTGTATGAACGATCCGGATCGGGGACTACGATCCGGATCCCGAACAGGCATTTTCTGGAAATCGTCTTTTGTGCTTCTGCAATCCGGATCGCCAAATCCAATCCGGATCGCCGTCGGTATTTCTTTCCAGAAAAGGATGTTTTTGATCCGAATATTCTTCCTAGGGTTTCTAACCTATAAATAGGCCCTAATTTCATTTCTAGGGCATCCGAAATAGAGCCGTCATTATCAAATATCATTTTATACGGAAAAATCCACATATAGAGAAGAACGGAAATCATTAGATCTATTTAATGGTTCTTCATCTATATTGATTGATTTGATTCTAGGTTTTCCATACTCACATTTTGAGTAGAATCAAATCAATGAATACTTAGATGGTATTTCCGATCTATCTTTGATCTAAGTATTCGGCGGATCATCACCACCCAAACAAACAACGATTTACCCAAATCGGCGCGTGGACTCGCGTGGCCTTGTGGATTCAAGGTGCGTGGATTCGGAGCGAGGTACGTTCGTGGATTCGAAGCGTGCCATTGGGTGAAGACCGTGGATTCGGTTGGACGTCGTGGACTCGACGTTGGACGCTGTGGATTCAGCGTTGGGCGCGGATCGTGGATTCGAGAAGCGTCGTGGAGCGAGCGGAGAAGATCTACTAGGAGCGTATGGTAAAAGGTTGAGTCGTCTGTGAGTACGTTATATCACCTTGTACGTGTGTTAACTCTAGTGGATTTCGCCGTGTTATCGGTCCCGTGGTTTTTTACTCCGGTTTGGAGTTTTCCACGTAAAAATCTTGTGTGTTCTTTTATTTTTCCGCATTGGGTTTTATCGCACAAAGATTTTTTGAGTGTTTATTGTTTACACCTATTCACCCCCCTCTAGGTGTTTTTCCCCTATTTAGATCCTTATTAACCTAAACCCAACACGAACTCCTCCCTGAGGGCGCTTCCTAGGCCGCGGTCGGATCATTGTCCGATTCTTGTCTCGGCTTTTTCCTTCATTTCGTCGGCCTCCCTCTTTCGCTTCGAAACCTTTTGGTCTCGTCTTCCGGCCTTTTCCAATACTGTGAGCAATGCTTGGAGCTCGGTGTCTGGGGTTTCGGATCCTCTGACTCGCTTCTCGGCTAAGCTCTCGGCTACCCAGAGGGCGCTGAAGTCTTGGAGTGCGGGTCTTTCTTCGGGGTTCAAGTTGCAGAGTGATAGGTGCTTGTGGTGGATCGAGTGGCTCGACAGAGCTGAAGAATGCAGGCCCCTCATTGGTTTGGAATGCTCCTTGCGACCGCAGCTCAAGATGCGGTATGAAGAGCTCTGTTTACTGGAGGAGATGAAATGGAGACAAAGGTCGCGTGTGCAGTGGCTGAAAGCGGGGGATTCCAACACCAAGTTCTTCCACCGTCGAGCGAACTGTCGAAGAGCCTCCAATCTAATCACCAAGATTTCCGATGGTACCTCCTCTCTCTCGTCTCCTGCGGATATTGCTAACCATTTCCATAGCTTTTTCCGCAATCAGTTGGGTGTGAAGTACACTCCGTCGGCCTCGATCAACTTGCAACTTCTTTTTGGGGACGATGGGCCGGACCTGGACTTCCTGCAGGCCCCGTTTACCTTGGAGGAGGTGTCCTCGGCTGTCTTCTCGTCTCCTCCTGAGAAAGCTCCGGGGCCTGACGGCTTTCCTATGCTCTTCTACCAAATGTTTTGGGACACCGTTAAAGATGATGTCATGGGGGTCTTCGAGGGGTTCTTCTCTGGCGCGATCACCTTGGAATCGGTTAACTCGAGTTGGATTTGTCTCATTCCGAAGAAGCCGGTGATCTCGACGGTGCGAGATCTGCGGCCTATTAGTCTGGTTCACAGTCTGCCGAAGCTTCTTTCAAAGGTGCTTGCGCTAGATTGCAGAAATGCATTCACTCTCTTATCAATCCTTGCCAGACAGCTTTCATCAAAGGACGGCATATTCTGGACAACTTCCTGTGCGCCCACTTTCTAGTGCATCACTTGCATTCCTCCAAGATGCATGCTGTCGTGCTGAAACTGGACTTCGAAAGAGCCTTCGATAATGTTAATTGGAGCTTTCTTCTGGACATTCTGGAGACTAGAGGATTTGGGGATCTTTGGATTAGTTGGATCGAGGGACTGCTATCCTCAGCTTCGACTTCGGTGCTACTGAACGGTGTGCCGGGTACTTCTTTCGGTTGTGAGAGAGGTTTGCGACAAGGGGATCCTCTCTCACCACTCCTTTTCATCCTGTGTGTTGATGTGCTCTACAGAATGATCCAGGCGGCGGTGGACGCTGATCTCCTTCCGGCTGTGGCATTGGGGGGTCAAAAGTTCCACTCTCTCCAATATGCGGACGATGTGTTGATCTTCCTTGATGGCACTATGGAGTCGGCTGCTGTTATTAAGGTGATTCTCGATGGCTTCTCTGCTTGCTCTGGACTGACGATCAACTTCGGGAAGAGCTCCCTCGCCCCTATCAACATTTCGTCCGAGCTGGCTGATTCATTGGGCTCTTTCCTCGGGTGCCCTTTAAAGGAATTCCCCCTCTCTTATCTGGGGCTCCCCCTCTCTCCGAGGAAATTGCGCACTGTGGATTTCGCTCCCCTGATCGAGAAGCTCGACTGTAGGTTGGCCGGGTGGAAGGGTGCCTTACTTTCTCGCGGGGGTAGATTGGTCTTGCTGAATTCGGTACTGTCGGGAATCCCCGCCTATTTCTGTTCGGTGTTCCGACTACCGGCTGGGGTGATTGCGGCAATAGAAAAAATTAGGAGGGGTTTTTTCTGGAGGGGGAAGAAGCTTACCAACGGTTTTCATTGCTTAGTGAAGTGGGGTGTCGTTTGTCGACCCAAACGATTAGGAGGGATTGGGGTCCGCCAACTGCACGCGACCAACTCGGCGCTCTTGATGAAGGCCATGTGGAATTTTTTCAACTCTCCATCGACACCTTGGGTGCGGGTCATTCGGGCCAAGCACTACAGACGCAGACCCCCGGCGACGGATGGAGGGTTCCCCGCTGGGTGCTCTCCGGTTTGGAAGGATTTGCTTAGGTTGGCTCCCCCCTTCTTTGCTTCAGTGAATTTTTCTTTGGGTAATGGCCAATCCACCCCTTTTTGGACCTCTAGATGGTCGGGGGAGGCGGCCCCCATGACTCTTCTACCTAACCTGTTTGCGGCGGCGAGGTTCAAGCATCTTTCGGTCTGTAGGATGCTATCTAGATTCTCTCCTGGTTGGGACTCGGCCTTCTTTCAACCCCTTACCTTTGTGGAGTACCGGGAACTACAACAGCTGAGGGCGTTGGTGAATAATTGCACGTTGTCGACCACCTCCGACTCGTTGATTTGGCGCTGGAACTTACACGGTCGATTTTCTACCAGAAATGCCTATTATTTTTTGGTCTTTGGCGGTGTAAAGGACAGCAATTTGCAGTTCCTGTGGGAAGTCAAGGCACCCCTCCGGGTAAGGATCTTTCTTTGGCTGGCAGCGCGAGATCGACTTCTCACCGCGGATACGCTCGCCCGACGGGGTTGGATCGGCCCATCCATTTGTGTGCTCTGCTCGAGGTTCGGCGAAAATCTGGAACACCTTCTGTTTTCCTGCACCTTCGCTTTAGCTTTCTGGAACCGTCTCTTAAGGCGGTTTGGGGTCACATCGGTTTGTGCTCCTCCTTCATCGGGTGATCTGACAACTAGATGGTGCACTCTTAGATGTCTTCTCTCAGGGCGCTCCAGAGACGGTTTTGACCAGTGCTTCGCAGCCGCCTGTTGGGAAATCTGGAAAGAAAGGAATGCACGGCTCTTTAACAACCGACCTTCCTCTCCTGCCGAGCTTGTGGATACAGTTTTAAGAGTTGTGAATTTCTGGGCATCGAACCTGAATTCTAGGGGCGGGAGGCCATGAGCTATGGGGGGGGGAGAACCTACGGCTTCGTCGGGCGTGAACAGTTTGACGTTAGTTCTAGCAGCAGCAGTAGAGTCTCGGTTTTGTTATTGTTGGCATTGGTTTTTGGGTGGGTTACCGGTGGTTTGAGGTGGGGGTTTTTTGGGGAGAACTGTGTACTTTGTGTTTGCGACCCGTTCCTTGAACGGGGTTTTTTTTGCTATTGCTCTCTCCCTGTAACCTCTCAAATAGGGTACAACCCTGTTTAATCAAAAAAAAAAAAAAAAAAAAGAAATTCATTACAGACATTAATCGTGTAATAATGGTTGCAAGGCATGAGAATGCTTTCACCTCAAAAATTGCTCCGGTGCTCTGGCGAGTCGCTCTTGGAAAGATGCCCAACTCTTTTTATCAGCGTCAGCCTGCATATAGATACGCAGATCTGCATAAAGCCATGAATGCAACTATAACATTGCGTGAACTCAAATATGGCAGAGGCAAACCTCAAATTGATCCATCAACGACCGCGCCATCTCATCTTTCTTATTATTATATGTTGGAACCAGAGATGTTGAGGAGCTATTCTCTTCAGAAACCTCTGAATTAAAAACATATTCATCCTCAATCGCAATCTCATATTCAGGCCATAATGTGGTGCTCGAAACTGTAGATAATAGAAATGCATATCATTTATTTCGATAATTTAATAGCTTAAAAGGACATATAACTAAGAATTTACATTTTTCCAACGCTTGAAGCCTTTCCCTGTTATCAACTAGAGGAGAATCAGATGCTTCTGAACTGATTATATGACGACAATCATTCTTATGTCCCGATCGCCAGTGCAATGCCTGATAAAGAGAAAATAATGACAAAATGATTTCTTTATGAAAACAGAAAGGTAAATGAAGAACTAAAACCAAGAAAACACAGACAAATATCATATGTACAAACCTGATGATACTCCGAACAGTAGCGTGCTTTCCTACAACTACCGCAGAGTTTCTCTCCTTTCCATGTGCCGCACCAGCAGCAAAGCGAAACTAGAGAATCCATTATTAAAGCAAAAGGTGGAATCACAAAGCTACAGTCTTAGTCATTGTTCATAATTAACACATCTATACAGGTTTCTAAGAGGTTGATTAATATTTTTCCCATACTAAGACAACTTAACTAGAAAATTTACATACCGCAAACTGCAACCTTAAAGAAAATCTTAATCCCTAATAGAACAGCACATAACCTTTAAGAAAACCTCCTTATATCTATAAGAAAGGTCCTGATTATGGGCAGGAACATAGATAGATAGGAAAAAAACAGTTTACAACAAAGTGATTGGAATGGAAAAACAGTGTTGCATCGTAAGGAAATCATATCATCTGGAAAACATAAAAAAGAAGCTAAAAAATATATGAAAGAAGTACAGAAGACTTAATCGGATGAACAACAAAAGGGAACGATAATTACCTCCGGCGCACAGTGGCTTGTCAGTGCCGTCACGCCTCGGTGGTTCACTCGAGTAAAATGGATTCGTCCGAGGTAACTGACACCGAAAAACCTTCACACTTGAACAATTTCCAGCAGGCAAAACCCAAATCAGGCAACCAAAATTAGACAAAAAAAACAATGATAGATTGACAAACAAAGAAAATTAAAGTGCAAAAGAAATGATAAATAAAAAACTGAACCACCTTCTACAAAGATTCCCTCCTTCATGCTTCCACTGTTCATGTTGGTCTCGAAGAAGGCACGACATCGACGGGCACATGAAAACGAATAACGTACGATGAAAAGTCGAATTTTTCTCAGAGATTGGAGCATAAATCTACAAAATCAATCATTACATTACTACGAAATCAAAATTCAAATCAAAAGAATAAAGAAATGGTATTACCTGAAGAAGGAATTGCAGAGGTTCTCCGCAAAAGCCACAACTGCGAGATTTCTCTGGCGGTAAGTTTACGGGATCCAACCAGGCCTTAAAACACAAAAATTAGAAAAAAAAAATCAACAAATAAGAATGAATTTTAGAAAAATTGGAGGGATTAAAAAAAAAAAAAAAAAAGCTCAACTACCTCCTCGCAAGCCTTTTTCCCCCCAATTTCCCCTTTTTTTTTACAATAATTTTGGGCGAATTTTGGCCCAGCTATTAGATGAAGCACTACTTAGAATTAAATCAAAATTTTCTAAGCAAATTCTCTCTACAGTAGAAATTTAAGCATCAAAACGAAGCATCTAAAGCACTGGACTTAGTAAACGCTGCACGCTTCAAAAAAGCACTTAGCAAACGAAAAGAGGGAGTTTTAGGGTTCAGGACGTACAGGAACCGCTCCAGCTTTGCTCGGGAAGAGATGGCGCAGAAGCGATCGGGGATTCTTGGGCTTCTCGACGAACCCTAGGGTTACTCCCTCATCCTCCTCCTCCTCTTCCTCCTCAACATCGTCGTGCTCGACCTCTTCATCGGCTTCATCTCCCTCCACTCCCTCTATAGTAGTTATTCGCAGTTTGCGGAGATCTTCGAGCTCGGAATCCATCGTCGTCTTCGTGGGAAGATAAGGGCAAGGAGAAAACCCTAATTTGTTCTAATTCTCTACGCCGTTCTCTCTCTAAAACATTTATGCATAAAATTCCCCTTAATTTCACAATGATAGTTTTCCTTTGTATAATATTGCCATGATACTAGTTCACATGCCTCTTATAGGATATAACACATTACTAATGTTTAGCCCCACGCAAATGTAAGTGTTAACGTAAAGATTACTAATTTCATGCAAGCCTACTATAAATGCCCCACGGGTACAATTAATACATTTACACAGGAATTCCTCAATAAACCTTGGTGGGTAATCAAAAGTAAGATATTCACAACAACACCTACCTCAGTCGCTAAATTCAAGGCCCAAAGTGCTCTCGCCCCAACCAGTGCCGTCCGCGGTGACAACTATACAAAATACCCCCAACATACACAAGTAAACATACAAGTATCCAAACATTTGCTGTCCCAAAAATAGTCCCAAAAGTGCTCAGTTTTTACCGGCGTAAAGTGCTCGAAAAATTTTCAGAAAAATTACCGCCGCGATCGTCGCGACGAGCCAATCGAAACGAATACTGTAAGCGCCGTATGTACTGGAAATATTTGTATTTATATAGAAGTCGCTTTTCAAAATGGGCCTAAACAAGGCGCCATATGTATTGGAATTTGGGCTGGATTCGGGCCGGATATTATTTAATATATTTTGGGCGAACCCGGACTGAAGCACCCTAATGATTCAACCCTTGTACGAGTGAACCGGGTGCACGCAATTCATTTTCCCCTCGAGGCGGCATGGACCCCGTACGCGAGGGTTTTGTGGAGCGGTTTTAGCTCCACGGAGCGAAGAATCGCGGCGCCGACTCATTAGCCCCCGCTCTCAAAACCCTCTCTCCTCTCTATTAGCCCCCAATCGAGGAGAAAGGAGGAGGAAGAGGAGGAGAATGAGCTCTCCCAACATCAGAGACCTCCTCACTTCGTTTAGCCCCTCCTCGGATTTCTTCGCCATCACCTCTGGCGACGGCCGAATCAAGGTGTGACTTTGCTTTACTTTTCCTTCTCAATTTCTCCCTTTCTTTGTTGGTTTATGAGCGAAATTTGTGAAATTTATTGGTTAATTAGGTGATATTTAGTGGGTTCTATGTTTTTTTAGATCTGGGATACTTTAAAAGGTCAGTTACTCCCTCTATAGTAGTTATTCGCAGTTTGCGGAGATCTTCGAACTCGGAATCCATAGTCGTCTTCGTGGGAAGACCAGGGAAAGGAGAAAACCCTAATTTGTTCTAATTCTCTACGCCGTTCTCTCTCTAAACCCCTTATTTATAATTTCTGGTCCACCGCTAGACCGGACCGGTTTAGTCCCGAACCGGTTCGGCCCCGGTTTGGCGGGAAAAGCGTGCCCCTTTCCCGCCATTTTCCTTCCCCTTCCCCCATTATTCGACCTCGTAGATTCATCTCCACTACACTTTTCCTCCCAAAAAAGCCAGTTTTAAGCAAATCTAGGTGAGTTGCAACATTTTTTTTTTCGTACTTGTTTTTGATTTCTTTGGAGTGTGTTTGATCTATTTTCCTTCACTATTTTGTTGATCCGTGCGAAGGTGGATTCCTCCGAATCATGGCGAAAGATCGAATTCCTAACGAAGGAGATGCGATGCAAATTGATGGTGGTGTTCGCGAGGAACGAGCAGCGAGAGCAATTCCCGAAGGATTCAACGCCGATTATCTCAAAATTTTCTACGGTGATAATCAATGAGTCGATGAAACAATCAATTTTCTCTTGTTTTTTTTTTCCCCCTGTTTTTTGACATCATTTGTGCACCTTCAATGTGGATTATCTCAAAGCTTACTACAGCAATAATGAAAAAAACATCGGAAAAGAAACCCAAATGTCTCGTAGAGAAATGGATTAGATTGGCCATTTAGGATCTAGGTAAAGTAATTAACAGATATTGCATATCAAATCCTTAAGCTTAGACCGCGCAATTTTGTTTTTGATTTGTGTCAGCTGCGCGAATTTGGTCATGTCGTTTTGTCTGTGTTTGCGCGAAGCCACGATTATCTGACAGTTAAATGATGCTAATCTGTCACAGGAAAGCTCTTCCCTTATGCCGATATGTTTAAATGGCTGTCTTACGGAAATGGTATATTACGTCTCCTAACGCGGCTTTAAACGACAATGCTACTGTTTTATTGGCTGATTCTAATCTATCCTGCCACAATTTTGATTTGTTTCTGCAGATGGAAAGCATCCAGCATGCGATCGCTCCTACTTTGGTCGGCGCGAATTCTCTTTTACTCTCGAGAATGACATCTACATCCGGTTCCAGTCATTTGGCAGTGCAAATGAAATGGAAAACTCGATCAAGGAGAAGTGCCCTTTTAAGATCGACATTGGACCAGTTTATAGTGTAGATGTATGGTAGACGCGTTTTAAGCTTGAATTCTGTGTGATGGAATGCGCCAATGGATGATGAATTGTTAGCAATCTATACACCAGAGGAGATTTATTTTGTCACAAAATCAAAAAAAGTAACCTATTTTATCAACAGTAAAAGAATAGAGACGCCTATTCGCTGAGTGCACTCTATTCTTAGAATTTTGAGTTTCCTTTTGCTCGGGAAGAGATGGCGCAGAAGCGATCGGGGATTCTTGGGCTTCTCGACGAACCCTAGGGTTACTCCCTCATCCTCTTCCTCCTCTTCCTCCTCAACATCGTCGTGCTCGACCTCTTCATCGACTTCATCTCCCTCCACTCCCTCTATAGTAGTTATTCGCAGTTTGCGGAGATCTTCGAGCTCGGAATCCATCGTCGTCTTCGTGGGAAGATAAGGGCAAGGAGAAAACCCTAATTTGTTCTAATTCTCTACGCCGTTCTCTCTCTAAAACATTTATGCATAAAATTCCCCTTAATTTCACAATGATAGTTTTCCTTTGTATAATATTGCCATGATACTAGTTCACATGCCTCTTATAGGATATAACACATTACTAATGTTTAGCCCCACGCAAATGTAAGTGTTAACGTAAAGATTACTAATTTCATGCAAGCCTACTATAAATGCCCCACGGGTACAATTAATACATTTACACAGGGAATTCCTCAATAAGCCTTGGTGGGTAATCAAAAGTAAGATATTCACAACAACACCTACCTCAGTCGCTAAATTCAAGGCCCAAAGTGCTCTCGCCCCAACCAGTGCCGTCCGCGGTGACAACTATACAAAATACCCCCAACATACACAAGTAAACATACAAGTATCCAAACATTTGCTGTCCCAAAAATAGTCCCAAAAGTGCTCAGTTTTTACCGGCGTAAAGTGCTCGAAAAATTTTCAGAAAAATTACCGCCGCGATCGTCGCGACGAGCCAATCGAAACGAATACTGTAAGCGCCGTATGTACTGGAAATATTTGTATTTATATAGAAGTCGCTTTTCAAAATGGGCCTAAACAAGGCGCCATATGTATTGGAATTTGGGCTGGATTCGGGCCGGATTTTATTTAATATATTTTGGGCGAACCCGGACTGAAGCACCCTAATGATTCAACCCTTGTACGAGTGAACCGGGTGCACGCAATTCATTTTCCCCTCGAGGCGGCATGGACCCCGTACGCGAGGGTTTTGTGGAGCGGTTTTAGCTCCACGGAGCGAAGAATCGCGGCGCCGACTCATTAGCCCCCGCTCTCAAAACCCTCTCTCCTCTCTATTAGCCCCCAATCGAGGAGAAAGGAGGAGGAAGAGGAGGAGAATGAGCTCTCCCAACATCAGAGACCTCCTCACTTCGTTTAGCCCCTCCTCGGATTTCTTCGCCATCACCTCTGGCGACGGCCGAATCAAGGTGTGACTTTGCTTACTTTTCCTTCTCAATTTCTCCCTTTCTTTGTTGGTTTATGAGCGAAATTTGTGAAATTTATTGGTTAATTAGGTGATAATTAGTGGGTTCTATGTTTTTTTAGATCTGGGATACTTTAAAAGGTCAGTTACTCCCTCTATAGTAGTTATTCGCAGTTTGCGGAGATCTTCGAACTCGGAATCCATAGTCGTCTTCGTGGGAAGACCAGGGAAAGGAGAAAACCCTAATTTGTTCTAATTCTCTACGCCGTTCTCTCTCTAAACCCCTTATTTATAATTTCTGGTCCACCGCTAGACCGGACCGGTTTAGTCCCGAACCGGTTCGGCCCCGGTTTGGCGGGAAAAGCGTGCCCCTTTCCCGCCATTTTCCTTCCCCTTCCCCCATTATTCGACCTCGTAGATTCATCTCCACTACACTTTTCCTCCCAAAAAAGCCAGTTTTAAGCAAATCTAGGTGAGTTGCAACATTTTTTTTTCGTACTTGTTTTTGATTTCTTTGGAGTGTGTTTGATCTATTTTCCTTCACTATTTTGTTGATCCGTGCGAAGGTGGATTCCTCCGAATCATGGCGAAAGATCGAATTCCTAACGAAGGAGATGCGATGCAAATTGATGGTGGTGTTCGCGAGGAACGAGCAGCGAGAGCAATTCCCGAAGGATTCAACGCCGATTATCTCAAAATTTTCTACGGTGATAATCAATGAGTCGATGAAACAATCAATTTTCTCTTGTTTTTTTTTTTCCCCTGTTTTTTGACATCATTTGTGCACCTTCAATGTGGATTATCTCAAAGCTTACTACAGCAATAATGAAAAAAACATCAGAAAAGAAACCCAAATGTCTCGTAGAGAAATGGATTAGATTGGCCATTTAGGATCTAGGTAAAGTAATTAACAGATATTGCATATCAAATCCTTAAGCTTAGACCGCACAATTTTGTTTTTGATTTGTGTCAGCTGCGCGAATTTGGTCATGTCGTTTTGTCTGTGTTTGCGCGAAGCCACGATTATCTGACAGTTAAATGATGCTAATCTGTCACAGGAAAGCTCTTCCCTTATGCCGATATGTTTAAATGGCTGTCTTACGGAAATGGTATATTACGTCTCCTAACGCGGCTTTAAACGACAATGCTACTGTTTTATTGGCTGATTCTAATCTATCCTGCCACAATTTTTGTGATGATCCGGATTTTTATGAAAGGTTTTTGAGGCATTAACGGTGATTAGAAGAAGCCACTGAGTGTAATGGAGCTTGCAGCGTCGAAAACGGACTTCAAAAATGGATCCGGCGCGAAAAACGGATCAAGTGGGCCTTTCGGGAGCTTTCGCCAAAATTTCGGATGAGAATTTGAAGAAACGGACGGCGGATTCGGACTCAGCGCGCGAAAACGATCAAAATGGTATATATAACTCTTTTTCGGCAAATTTTACTGTTCACCGGAACAGTAATTCCGGCGACACTGTTCCGGCACGGCGGCGGCCGGCGGGAGGCGGCGCGCGGCGGCGCAGGGCGGCGCAAGGGCGGAGAAGGGCCGCGGGCAGGCGCGGGCAGCAGCGCCGGTGCGCGGTCCACAGAACAGTCGTGCACCGGGAGCACTGAAGAATCCAAATGCCACGTGTCATCACCCGATTGGCCCGGCGGCGTCCAGAGAGGCGGCTGGCGTGCGACACGTGGCATCCTCCCATTGGGCGACAAGATCCGGAAGACCCGGCGCGTGGACCGGGCTCGTGCGCCCCGTGGACCACGTGGGACACGTGTCCACTGTTCACTGGCGGGCGCACGGCCGCCCACGTGCGCCGGGCGCGTGGAACACGTGGGCGGCTGGGACACGTGGCGCATTCTGAGAGGGCTTGCATGGCTGTTTCCTGTTCTGGGACACTTGGCGCAGTATGGTTGGCTGATTTTGCTGTTTCCTGTTCTGGCCCGGATTTTTTGTGGAGCCCGAATAGGGATTTTGGCCCATTATAAATACCCCTCCCTCTCTCTTTGTAAATCCCGGATTCTAGAGAGAGAAAATGAGGGTGAGCCCTTAATGAAAGTTTTTCCTCTCTCTATCCTCTATCTACCCTACAAATTTCAGAATTTTGGGATTTTCCGACAGCGAGTTATCTGCGACACGGCGCACTGCGACGATTTCCAATTTCGGCCCATTTTCCGTCACAGTTCAGTCGAAAGTTCGCTGTGTGCTAACCAGGAGGAATTTTTGAACGATTTCTTCGACAGCGCGACCGTAAGAGGTAAGGCTTCGTTTTTCGTGTTGATCACTTTGCTCCGTTTCGCACTTTTGGCACGGTTCCCGAGGCACCTTTGACCCCCCTTTTTGCTGTGATATTTTCTGGACAGCCCCGACTTCTCCGATTTATATCTTGGCCTAGGAACATCGGATCGAGACGTTTAAGTAGTCGATTTTGATCTACTCGTCGCAAGGAACGCAACCGTAATTTTTCTGGATTATCCTGAGCACTGTACAGAGGTGAGAATCCCCTTTTGTGAACTGGCTGGAAAAATAATAATAAGGCTGTATTTTGGGATCCGTGTTTACACCAGGTGTATTATTCTGTTCAGTTGTGCTCTATTTTCGACGAGTAGCGGGGGTAGGAGACTGCGGACAGCAAGGAGACCTTTTTGGGTGTGGATCACGCTTTTCGAGGTGGGTGGTTGTTGCTTACCTCACTTCTGACTATCTCACTAGGAGTATTAGAGACTCCCGACTTTAAACTGATAATCGGTGTTTTAATCATGAAATTCATAAGTAAACCCCACAAATAATATGGCAGATCTTTTATGATAAACTGGGACGTTATTGCTGGACATATGCTGGAACCTATCATCGCATGCAACAAACTTATCATAAAATCATCTTTTTCTAAATAAATATCCGATATTTTCTTTCAGTTTTCAACAGTAACCCTTTGCATGCTTGTTTGGACATCTAGATAGGCCACTATTTATTGCTACACTATTTTTGGGACTTGACTTAGGAGAAACCATGTTTTACTATTCTCCTTCGCATCTGGATTCATGTTGCTCGGTTTGAGCAGGGTTTGGGATAGTGTAGCTGAGGCTTTGAGTCTGGGACAGGTTAGACTCTATTATGGGTTGTGGGGCATTATGGTAACCGCAGACATCAGGCGGTTGGCCAGAGGTTGACTATTTTATCAGTTTTGGTCTTATGGGTTATTACGGTAACCGCGGACAGTAGGCGGTTGACCGGATGATTATCTTTACATCAGATTGGGTATCAGATTTCATTAGTGGACGGATTTTCCCACTTTGATCATAGTCATGATCTAGTCCTGCTATACAGAGATACTGGTTACAGGGATACTTATTACAGAGGCATTTTACTCGTGTGGGTCGCTCCCCTCGAGTGCGACTCCGGAGTGCGCGCGGCAGACTATTCATGAGTCCTTGAGACTCCTTTTCGCATCGGTGTTATGTGTGGGCTGGCATACCCGATACGACACGGCACGGCAGAGCAGGCAGTACCAGTTTTCACTGGTGACTAGATTGGGTCTATTCAGGCAGGCAGGATAGATACTGAGGCATACATATAGTCATTTCTTTTGGCATGGCAGTAGAGGCATAGTAGTGATAGTTTCCCCTTTTCAGTAGTCTCTATAGCATACCACTGTCCTTCCCTTTTGCCTCTAGTAGTCCTAGTGGGTGCGTCAGTGTTTGAGGTTTTACCCACTAGGGGAGGCTACTGGTTTATCTAGTAGTTCTCACCCCCATTATTGTTCTCTGTTTCTTCTCCTTTATATTGCAGAGTCGTCTGCGGGAGCTGCTAGGCCGTCGGCAGCTGATCGAGGTAAGGGGATCGCTGAACAGATAGATCTCCTGTGAGCTGAGGGATTGTATTAGACAGATATTGTACCCAGACTATTGTGCTTTCTTTTATTTAGGTCTGGCTATAGCCAGCTGGATGTATCATTTTGGTGAGCTGGGAGATTATTGTATTGATACAGCTTTACTTGGATTTCAGTTACTATGTGGTTCTTCTATTTCAGCTCTGTATTATGCTCTTTTATTGTACATCTTATATCTGAGCAGGTTACCAGCGCTTCGTGTACGCGGGAAATTCCGTGTGCACGGCGGATCTGTAGACGGACCCGGGTTCTGGTTTACACCCGGGGCGTGACAGATTAAGTTGGTATCAGAGCTTAGGGATAGGTCAGTTGGGACATAGGAAACCCTAGGCTTTTGGCAGACCCTAGGATGATAGGTCGTGAGAGACGGGACTTTTTGCGAAAGTCGTTGATTTATTTGTTTGACTCTTCCAGTGGGAGAAGAAGGATCGACATATCCTATTTCTAGTGAACAGTTATGTTGGCTGCAGACAACATAAAGTCACAGAAATAGGGGGATGTCCTTGACTTTCGCTAGATTGGGTCGTGTGGGGTTATGTTATTGATGGTGGTTCCTTGTGGCAGGATGCCTCCGCGACGCAGGATGTTGACGCGTTCTCAGCCCTCTTCCCCTGAGCCCGATCAGGAGGAGTCCGGGCAGGGTCAGCAGAATGAGGTGCAGGAGCTACAGGCTCAGATGGCTCAGATGTCGGAGGCTGTTCGGCGTCAGGAGGAGGCTATGAGTCGGCTGACGCAGATGTTAGAACAGAGAGCGCAGCCTGTTGTAGCACCCCCGGAGAGTTCTCCAGTACCATCATCCCCTGCTGTGGCTCCCCCAGTTGTACCGGTGACCCCAGCATCCCCTGTCGCTCGGGGTACTGGTAGACAGCCGTCTGGGTTGACGGGACCTCTGACCACGGCAGAGCAGCGGGAGATGGTCGACTTGTTGATGAGGTTTCGCCAGTTTGACCCACCCCATTTCTCGGGGCAGAGTACAGAGCCGTGGGAGGCAGAATCATGGATTACGGCGATGGAGCGACGTTTCGAGACATTGTTCATCGAGGAGCGATACCAGGTGTTATTGGCGACGAACTTTTTGGAGCGCAACGCCGAGGCTTGGTGGCGGCGTGTTCGACCGGCTGGTCCGCCTGGGGCTCAGCTCCTGACCTGGGCGGAATTCCGCAGTCTCCTTCTTGGGGCTTTCTTTCCGGAAAGCGTCCGACAGAGGTTGGAGGAGCAGCTGAGAAACCTTCGACAGGGAGATCGGCCCGTGCACGAGTATATTGCGAATTTTAATCAGTTATTGGCGTGTGTACCGAACGTGGCCAGGGATGAAGCACATCGGATTTACATGTTCGAACGAGGGTTGCGCCGGGACCTTTTTCAACTGGTTCGCTCGCGCAGGTTACAGACCTTGGAAGCCTCGATGGAGCAAGCACTCTACGTTGAGTGCGGGGAGGTAGTGATGGAGGAAGTAGCTCCAGCTCCCGTAGTGATCCCGGGGGCGAAACGACCGGCATCAGAGGTTGGGGGACAGGCTAGTTCGTGGAGGCCGCCACGACCACCGCGGCCTCAGTTTTCCAGCCGTGGGCTTTCTGAACGGCGAGGGCCTGGTGGATCCCAGAGGCCCCAGCAACAGCAGCAGAGATCTCAGTCATCGCAGCGTGGGCCTCAACGGCAGCAACGGTCTCAGAGACAACAGCAGCAGTCGAGACCGACCCAGCCTACAGAGACGTGTGTTTTCTGCAGAGGCCAGCATCCATCAAACACGTGTGATTTGAGGATTGGCCGCTGTTATCGATGCGGGCAGCCGGGTCATATACGAGCTACTTGCCCGGTTGCGACATCTGCAGCACCTTCTTCAACATCAGCTCCTTTTGCACTACAGCAACGACCGCCATCTCAGCAGCGACCTTATGCTCCGGCAAGCAGGCCATCTTCTTCCCATCCCACAGACTATCGCCCTCCAGCTCAGAGTGGGCGAGTGTATGCTGCGAAAGTAGAGGACTCTTCGGCAGCAGATCATGTGGTGGCAGGTATCACCTTACTTTCTGGCATTAGGACTCGTACTTTATTTGATACTGGAGCATCACATTCTTTTATTAGTAGATCGTTTGCATCATTACATGGGTTAGAGGTAGGACTTTTGCCACGTGCACTAGAGGTTCAGATTCCCGATCACACTTTGCACGTGGAGGAGTGTTGTTGGTCCTGCCCGATGCAAATTGAGTCCTGGATTATGCCAGCAGACCTATTGGTCTTGAAACAGCTGACGGACTTTGACGTGGTTCTCGGGATGGACTGGCTGGCTCGATATTTCGCGACTATTGATTGTGCCGCGAGGATTATCACATTTAGAGAGCCAGGCCAGGAGATGTTTGTATACCGGGGATGTCAGAGTGCTTTCTTTGCCTCTATGATTTCGACTTCCCGAGCGAGGCAGATGATCCATCGAGGATGTGTAGCCTTTTTGGCTAGTGTTGTTGAGGGGCCTACGGCGGCGGCGGGACTCGGGGATATCCCTATTGCCCGCGAGTTTCCGGATGTCTTTCCACCTGAGCTGACTAGTATGCCGCCAGATAGGGAGATTGAGTTTGTGATTGACGTAGTTCCAGGAACTGCGCCAATCTCTAAAGCTCCTTACCGGATGGCACCGGCTGAGCTGCGAGAGCTTAAGGCGCAACTCCAGGATTTGATGGATAAAGGTTTTATTAGACCAAGTGTGTCGCCTTGGGGAGCGCCGGTGCTATTCGTGAAGAAGAAGGATGGGTCACTACGATTATGTGTGGACTATAGGGAATTGAATAAAGTGACCATCAAGAACAAGTACCCTTTGCCGCGCATTGATGATCTCTTTGATCAGCTGCAAGGGTCTTGTGTCTTTTCCAAGATAGATCTGCAATCCGGTTACCACCAGTTGAAGGTGAAGGCCGAGGATGTCCCGAAGACAGCTTTCAGGACACGGTACGGGCATTATGAGTTTACAGTTATGCCTTTTGGACTGACTAATGCCCCTGCCGCATTCATGGATTTAATGAACCGAATCTTCCGACCATATTTGGATCGATTCGTAGTAGTATTCATCGATGATATTCTTGTTTACTCCCGAAGTGATGCTGAGCATGAGGAACATCTGAGGATTGTGCTACAACTTCTACGAGAAAAGAAGTTGTATGCCAAACTGACAAAGTGCGAGTTTTGGCTTCGGGAGGTAGCTTTCTTGGGCCATGTGATTTCCGCCGCTGGTGTGGCAGTGGACCCGGCGAAGATTGAGGCAGTCCGGGATTGGCCCCGACCGACGACTGTTTCAGAGGTGCGCAGCTTCATGGGATTAGCTGGTTATTATCGTCGGTTTGTGGAAGGCTTTGCGAAGCTCTCCACACCCCTCACTCGCTTGACGCGTAAAGGAGTGAAGTTTAACTGGAGTGAGGACTGTCAGAGAAGCTTTGAAGAGCTGAAGAGTAGATTAATGACCGCTCCTATCCTTTCCCTCCCAGTTATGGGGAAAGGATATGTGATCTACAGTGACGCATCGCACAGTGGACTTGGTTGTGTGTTGATGCAGGAAGGGAGGGTAATTGCTTATGCATCGCGACAGCTCAAGGATTATGAGAAGAATTACCCTACCCATGACTTGGAGCTTGCTGCCGTAGTGTTTGCATTGAAGCTTTGGCGCCATTACCTGTATGGGGAGCACTGTGAGATCTACACCGACCACAAGAGCCTAAAGTATCTGTTCACACAGAAGGAGCTAAACCTAAGGCAACGCCGATGGTTGGAGCTGTTAAAGGATTATGACGTGGAAATCCTTTACCATCCGGGTAAGGCCAATGTGGTTGCTGATGCTTTGAGCAGGAGAGCAGTGCAGAGTTTGTCCATGTTAATTACAAATCAGGCGCCACTATTGGAGGAGATGAGGCGGCTCGAGTAGAGGTTGTGTCCCCTGGGGTCTCTGCTAGACTGACGTCTTTAGTCGTGCAGCCCACTCTGTTGGATAGGATCAGGGAGAAACAGAGTGAGGACCCCCACTTGACCAAGATTAGAGATCAGATCCCGAGTGATCGGTCAGGGGACTTTATAGTGGATGCTTCGGGAGTACTGAGGTACAGGAACCGAGCATGTGTGCCAATGGATACGGAGATCAGAGAGCAGATATTGCGAGAGGCCCATTATACACCTTATACCCTACATCCTGGTGGGACTAAGATGTATAAGGACCTCAAGGCACACTTCTGGTGGAATGGCATGAAAAGGGATATCGGTAGATTTGTAGCTCAGTGTTTAACTTGCCAACAGGTAAAGGCTGAGCATCGAGTGCCAGCTGGCAAGTTACAAAGTCTCCCAATCCCTGAGTGGAAATGGGACCACATTACGATGGATTTTGTGGTCGGATTGCCAAGAGCGCAGGGAGGTGCTGATGCTATCTGGGTAGTTGTAGATCGACTTACCAAGTCAGCACACTTTTTGCCTATACAGACTACTTGGCCACTCGAGCGACTAGCCCAGTTATATCTAGATGAGATAGTGAGATTACATGGAGTACCAGCCTCCATAGTATCAGATAGAGACCCGAGGTTTGTTTCGCATTTCTGGAAGAGCTTGCAAACATCCATGGGGACTCAGCTTAGCTTCAGTACAGCCTTTCATCCGCAGACTGATGGGCAGTCGGAACGGACTATACAAATCCTGGAAGACATGCTGAGGGCTTGCGTCTTAGATTTCGGCGGAGGGTGGATTCGACACTTATCTTTAGCTGAGTTTGCGTACAACAACAGCTTTCAAGCGAGCATTAAGATGGCTCCGTTTGAAGCGTTGTATGGACGCAAGTGTCGATCACCGCTATATTGGAGTGACGTGGGCGAAAGGCGGACCTTGGGACCAGAGCTATTGATAGAGGCAGAAGAGAAGGTCCGAGTGATTCGAAAGCATCTTCAAACCGCCCAGAGCCGACAAAGGAGTTATGCCGATGTTCGGCGACGAGACTTAGAGTTTCAGGTTGGAGATCATGTATTTTTGAAAGTCTCGCCGTCCAAAGGAATCAGGAGGTTTGGCATCCGCGGAAAACTTAGCCCCCGATATATTGGACCCTTTGAAGTATTGGAGCGCATCGGGCCAGTTGCTTACCGACTTGCACTTCCCCCGAGACTTGCTGGTGTCCACAATGTATTTCATGTTTCTACTCTGAGGAGATATGTCTTCGACCCGTCGCACGTCATCGACTTCACACCGCTCGAGATCAGCGAGGATTTGAGGTACGAGGAGCGTCCACTGCGAATTCTGGATCGAGAGGTGAGAGAATTGCGCAGTCGGACTATTCCCTATGTGAAGATCCTTTGGAGCAATCATGACGAACGCGAGGCGACGTGGGAGCTCGAGTCAGAAATGTTGAACACCTACCCCTACCTGTTTGAGGCTTTGGACTGAGGTATGATTTTCGTTTCGAGGACGAAACTCTTTTTAGTGGGGGAGGATGTGATGATCCGGATTTTTATGAAGGTTTTTGAGGCATTAACGGTGATTAGAAGAAGCCACTGAGTGTAATGGAGCTTGCAGCGTCGAAAACGGACTTCAAAAATGGATCCGGTGCGAAAAACGGATCAAGTGGGCCTTTCGGGAGCTTTCGCCAAAATTTCGGATGAAAATTTGAAGAAACGGACGGCGGATTCGGACTCAGCGCGCGAAAACGATCAAAATGGTATATATAACTCTTTTTCGACAAATTTTACTGTTCACCGGAACAGTAATTCCGGCGACACTGTTCCGGCGCGGCGGCGGCCGGCGGGCGGCGGCGCGCGGCGGCGCAGGGCGGCGCAAGGGCGGAGAAGGGCCGCGGGCAGGCGCAGGCGGGCGCGGGCAGGCGCGGGCAGCAGCGCCGGTGCGCGGTCCACAGAACAGTCGTGCACCGGGAGCACTGAAGAACCCAAATGCCACGTGTCATCACCTGATTGGCCCGGCGGCGTCAGAGAGGCGGCTGGCGTGCGACACGTGGCATCCTCCCATTGGCCGACAGGATCCGGAAGACCCGGCGCGTGGACCGGGCTCGTGCGCCCCGTGGACCACGTGGGACACGTGTCCACTGTTCATTGGCGGGCGCACGGCCGCCCACGTGCGCCGGGCGCGTGGAACACGTGGGCGGCTGGGACACGTGGCGCATTCTGAGAGGGCTTGCATGGCTGTTTCCTGTTCTGGGACACTTGGCGCAGTATGGTTGGCTGATTTTGCTGTTTCCTGTTCTGGCCCGGATTTTTTGTGGAGCCCGAATAGGGATTTTGGCCCATTATAAATACCCCTCCCTCTCTCTTTGCAAATTCCGATTCTAGAGAGAGAAAATGAGGGTGAGCCCTTAATGAAAGTTTTTCCTCTCTCTATCCTCTATCTACCCTAGAAATTTCAGAATTTTGGGATTTTCCGACAGCGAGTTATCTGCGACACGGCGCACTGCGACGATTTCCAATTTCGGCCCATTTTCCGTCACAGTTCAGTCGGAAGTTCGCTGTGTGCTAACCAGGAGGAATTTTTGAACGATTTCTTCGACAGCGCGACCGTAAGAGGTAAGGCTTCGTTTTTCGTGTTGATCACTTTGCTCCGTTTCGCACTTTTGGCACGGTTCCCGAGGCACCTTTGACCCCCCTTTTTGCTGTGATATTTTCTGGACAGCCCCGACTTCTCCGATTTATATCTTGGCCTAGGAACATCGGATCGAGACGTTTAAGTAGTCGATTTTGATCTACTCGTCGCAAGGAACGCAACCGTAATTTTTCTGGATTATCCTGAGCACTGTACAGAGGTGAGAATCCCCTTTTGTGAACTGGCTGGAAAAATAATAATAAGGCTGTATTTTGGGATCCGTGTTTACACCAGGTGTATTATTCTGTTCAGTTGTGCTCTATTTTCGACGAGTAGCGGGGGTAGGAGACTGCGGACAGCAAGGAGACCTTTTTGGGTGTGGATCACGCTTTTCGAGGTGGGTGGTTGTTGCTTACCTCACTTCTGACTATCTCACTAGGAGTATTAGAGACTCCCGACTTTAAACTGATAATCGGTGTTTTAATCATGAAATTCATAAGTAAACCCCACAAATAATATGGCAGATCTTTTATGATAAACTGGGACGTTATTGCTGGACATATGCTGGAACCTATCATCGCATGCAACAAACTTATCATAAAATCATCTTTTTCTAAATAAATATCCGATGCTTTCTTTCAGTTTTCAACAGTAACCCTTTGCATGCTTGTTTGGACATCTAGATAGGCCACTATTTATTGCTACACTATTTTTGGGACTTGACTTAGGAGAAACCATGTTTTACTATTCTCCTTCGCATCTGGATTCATGTTGCTCGGTTTGAGCAGGGTTTGGGATAGTGTAGCTGAGGCTTTGAGTCTGGGACAGGTTAGACTCTATTATGGGTTGTGGGGCATTATGGTAACCGCAGACATCAGGCGGTTGGCCAGAGGTTGACTATTTTATCAGTTTTGGTCTTATGGGTTATTACGGTAACCGCGGACAGTAGGCGGTTGACCGGATGATTATCTTTACATCAGATTGGGTATCAGATTTCATTAGTGGACGGATTTTCCCACTTTGATCATAGTCATGATCTAGTCCTGCTATACAGAGATACTGGTTACAGGGATACTTATTACAGAGGCATTTTACTCGTGTGGGTCGCTCCCCTCGAGTGCGACTCCGGAGTGCGCGCGGCAGACTATTCATGAGTCCTTGAGACTCCTTTTCGCATCGGTGTTATGTGTGGGCTGGCATACCCGATACGACACGGCACGGCAGAGCAGGCAGTACCAGTTTTCACTGGTGACTAGATTGGGTCTATTCAGGCAGGCAGGATAGATACTGAGGCATACATATAGTCATTTCTTTTGGCATGGCAGTAGAGGCATAGTAGTGATAGTTTCCCTTTTCAGTAGTCTCTTTAGCATACCACTGTCCTTCCCTTTTGCCTCTAGTAGTCCTAGTGGGTGCGTCAGTGTTTGAGGTTTTACCCACTATGGGAGGCTACTGGTTTATCTAGTAGTTCTCACCCCCATTATTGTTCTCTGTTTCTTCTCCTTTATATTGCAGAGTCGTCTGCGGGAGCTGCTAGGCCGTCGGCAGCTGATCGAGGTAAGGGGATCGCTGAACAGATAGATCTCCTGTGAGCTGAGGGATTGTATTAGACAGATATTGTACCCAGACTATTGTGCTTTTCTTTTATTTAGGTCTGGCTATAGCCAGCTGGATGTATCATTTTGGTGAGCTGGGAGATTATTGTATTGATACAGCTTTACTTGGATTTCAGTTACTATGTGGTTCTTCTATTTCAGCTCTGTATTATGCTCTTTATTGTACATCTTATATCTGAGCAGGTTACCAGCGCTTCGTGTACGCGGGAAATTCCGTGTGCACGGCGGATCTGTAGACGGACCCGGGTTCTGGTTTACACCCGGGGCGTGACAATTTTGATTTGTTTCTGCAGATGGAAAGCATCCAGCATGCAATCGCTCCTACTTTGGTCGGCGCGAATTCTCTTTTACTCTCGAGAATGACATCTACATCCGGTTCCAGTCATTTGGCAGTGCAAATGAAATGGAAAACTCGATCAAGGAGAAGTGCCCTTTTAAGATCGACATTGGACCAGTTTATAGTGTAGATGTATGGTAGACGCGTTTTAAGCTTGAATTCTGTGTGATGGAATGCGCCAATGGATGATGAATTGTTAGCAATCTATACACCAGAGGAGATTTATTTTGTCACAAAATCAAAAAAAGTAACCTATTTTATCAACAGTAAAAGAATAGAGACGCCTATTCGCTGAGTGCACTCTATTCTTAGAATTTTGAGTTTCCTTTTGCTCGGGAAGAGATGGCGCAGAAGCGATCGGGGATTCTTGGGCTTCTCGACGAACCCTAGGGTTACTCCCTCATCCTCTTCCTCCTCTTCCTCCTCAACATCGTCGTGCTCGACCTCTTCATCGACTTCATCTCCCTCCACTCCCTCTATAGTAGTTATTCGCAATTTGCGGAGATCTTCGAGCTCGGAATCCATCGTCGTCTTCGTGGGAAGATAAGGGCAAGGAGAAAACCCTAATTTGTTCTAATTCTCTACGCCGTTCTCTCTCTAAAACATTTATGCATAAAATTCCCCTTAATTTCACAATGATAGTTTTCCTTTGTATAATATTGCCATGATACTAGTTCACATGCCTCTTATAGGATATAACACATTACTAATGTTTAGCCCCACGCAAATGTAAGTGTTAACGTAAAGATTACTAATTTCATGCAAGCCTACTATAAATGCCCCACGGGTACAATTAATACATTTACACAGGGAATTCCTCAATAAGCCTTGGTGGGTAATCAAAAGTAAGATATTCACAACAACACCTACCACAGTCGCTAAATTCAAGGCCCAAAGTGCTCTCGCCCCAACCAGTGCCGTCCGCGGTGACAACTATACAAAATACCCCCAACATACACAAGTAAACATACAAGTATCCAAACATTTGCTGCCCCAAAAATAGTCCCAAAAGTGCTCAGTTTTTACCGGCGTAAAGTGCTCGAAAAATTTTCAGAAAAATTACCGCCGCGATCGTCGCGACGAGCCAATCGAAACGAATACTGTAAGCGCCGTATGTACTGGAAATATTTGTATTTATATAGAAGTCGCTTTTCAAAATGGGCCTAAACAAGGCGCCATATGTATTGGAATTTGGGCTGGATTCGGGCCGGATTTTATTTAATATATTTTGGGCGAACCCGGACTGAAGCACCCTAATGATTCAACCCTTGTACGAGTGAACCGGGTGCACGCTGTTACGGAATTTGAGTTGGCGTATTTCGTGAATGTATTAAGTCTTGAAGATTGAAGATGAAGAAACTTTGGATCGTATACCTCAATCTCAAGAAAGAAGAATTCAAAAGGATCAGGTACGTTTAACTAAAGAATTTTGATGATCCGAATACTTCTTATAGTGTAGAAACACCTGGAAGAGGTTTTATTTGCTTAATCATCAAAAACTGAACATGGGACATGTTCAGGATCCGGATCGTGGCTTGCAATCCGGATCCCGAAGGGTGTTCGTTCATACACTGGTTCAATCCGGATCGCAGCATTCCATGATCCGGATCCCGAACATAGTTTTACCTGTTTGCTTGAACGATCCGGATCAGGAATTGCAATCCGGATCCCGAACATTGTGTTTTGGTAAAACTGTATGAACGATCCGGATCGTGGACTACGATCCGGATCCCGAACAGGCAATTTTCTGGAAACCGTCATTTGTGCTTCTGCAATCCGGATCGCCAAATCCAATCCGGATCGCCGTCGGTAAAACTTTCCAGAAAAGGCTGTTTTTGATCCGAATATTCTTCCTAGGGTTTCTAACCTATAAATAGCCCTCTTATTCATTTCTAGGGCATCCGCAATCGGCGATATCATGAAAATAGAAAAGATAGCCGAAAAGAAAAATCCACATATAGAGAAGAAAGGAAATCATTAGATCTATTCTATGGTTCTTCATCTATATTGATTGATTTGATTCTAGGTTTTCCATACTCACATTTTGAGTAGAATCAAATCAATGAATACTTAGATGGTATTTCCGATCTATCTTTAATCTAAGTATTCGGCGGATCATCACCACCCAAACAAACAACGATTTACCCCAAAATCGGCGCGTGGACTCGCGTGGCCTTGTGGATTCAAGGTGCAACCGCTCTCGTGGATTCGGAGCGAGGTACGTTCGTGGATTCGAAGCGTGCCATTGGGTGAAGACCGTGGATTCGGTTGGACGTCGTGGACTCGACGTTGGACGCTGTGGATTCAGCGTTGGGCGCGGATCGTGGATTCGAGAAGCGTCGTGGAGCGAGCGGAGAAGATCTACTAGGAGCGTATGGTAAAAGGTTGAGTCGTCTGTGAGTACGTTATATCACCTTGTACGTGTGTTAATTCTAGTGGATTTCGCCGTGTTATCGGTCCCGTGGTTTTTTACTCCGGTTTGGAGTTTTTCCACGTAAAAATCTTGCGTGTTCTTTTATTTTTCCGCATTGGGTTTTATTGCGCAATGATTTTTTGAGTGTTTATTGTTTACACCTATTCACCCCCCTCTAGGTGTTTTTTCCCCTATTTAGATCCTTATTAACCTAAACCCAACAAGTGGTATCAGAGCGGGAATAGGGTTGTAAACAATGGTTGAAGGTGGAAACATCAATCGACCCCCTTTCTTTGATGGAACAAATTATGCGTACTGGAAAGTACGGATGAAAGCCTTTTTAATTTCCATCGACGAAAGGGTGTGGCAATCAATTGAATTAGGATGGTCTAATCCAACTGAAATTTTAGATGATGTTCGCACCTTAAAACCTAGGTCGAAATGGACCAAGGAAGAGATAGACTTATCTTCTTACAATGGCAAAGGAATTAATGCTCTATTTAATGCTTTGTCACAAACTGAGTTCTCTCGCGTCTCGGCATGTGAGACTGCGAAAGAAATCTGGGATGTTCTTCAAGTTACGCATGAGGGAACTAACCTAGTGAAGATTCAGAAACTGCAAATGCTCACGAGCAAGTTTGACTCTATCTCTATGGCAGAGAATGAATCCTTCACTGACTATTACACACGATTGCAAGACATCGTGAACTCATGTGCTAACTTGGGAGAGAAGATTCCAGAATTTAAAGTTGTAAGAAAAATTCTAAGAACTCTTCCTGAACGATTTCGCCCGAAGGTCGCAGCCATTGAAACAATTAAACACCCGGACGAAATGCGTGTAGAAGAATTAGTAGGTGCTTTACAAACTTATGAAATGACATTTCCTACTAACTATTCTTCTGGAAAGGCATCCTCTTCTAAGTCTTCAGGTTACGCATTGAAATCAACTAAAGAAGAAGACGCGGATTCATCCTCCTCGGACGACGACGAGAACCTTTCTATGGAGGACTTTGAGAAGCAGCTCGCTCTCTTGACAAGGAAGTTTCGCCGCAACTTTCGAAGGGGAAATTCAAGCAAAACTCCATCCTTCGGAAAGTCGAAGAAAGGCAAGGGTCCTTCAATTACAAGTCAAGAAAGCAAGAGAACTTCTCAAAGGATAAGAAAAGTTCTGAGGGACAAGTTCAGTGCTTCAAATGTCGAGGCTACGGCCACATTGCAACGGAATGTCCCAACAAGAATCCGGCAAAGAAGAAAGCGATGCAAGTCGTTACTTGGGATGACAACTCCACGTCAAATGAGTCATCCTCAAGTGATGAAGAAGACAACGCGACAGCTTTCCACGCGTCCACTACATCTTCACCCTTCATGTGCTTAATGGCAAGTACATCCGACTCACTGTCCAACTCCACTGTTGAAAAGATTGCAACGGACGATGAATCAGATGATTCGGAAGGTGAAGATTTTGTTTTAGCCTACCATAAGCTTTTGAGGGATTCAAAGAAACTGGCTAAGCAAAACAAGGGGTTGAAAGAGAGATTGCAGGATCTTGAAGATGAAGTAAAAAGGGTAACCTCTATCTCAACCGATCTTGAAGTGGAAAGGGATAATCTGATTAAGACAAATGTTTCCCTTCAAGAGTCCAATGAGCAACTCGAGAAGAATTATATGGATATGGTGAACAAAGCGAATTACTTCTTGAAGCTCAACGGCGAGGCTCGACAGGAAAAATTGGAAATGACGGAGACCATACGCCAACTGAAGGATGACTTAAAGAGATTTTCTTCTGGAAGGAGTAAGTTGGACAGACTTCTTGGTCTCGGTCAAAGAAATAAGTTCGGCCTCGGATACACTCAAACTGGAGACATTCCAAGTTCGAGTGGTACAGTATTTGTGCCTCAGTCGGTATCTCCTCCTCCGACACCGGAATTCACGACAAGCAACGACAACAAACCTACTACATCCTCCTCGGAATCGACAAGAATCAAGGTATGTTTTCGTTGTGGCATTTCAGGGCACATAAGGAGAAATTGCAAGACGGAAGCCAAACGCACACCTCAAGCACCTCTTGCAATGACTACCAAAAAGGCTATTCCTCGAAAAACAACTGCAATCATTTGAAGGAAAAGAGCCTTGGTAGTACACCGCTCAAGACGACATCATCAAGGAGCAGCAATTCTTCAAGCAAGACGCTCTCACCTAGGAAATCAACTTCACGATCATTACCGACGCATTCCAAAAAGGTTTGGGTGCGCAAAGGTGAAATCTTCCCTTGTCTTGCTACCAATGTTTCCTTGCATGCATATGATAGTTCGTCTTGGTACCTGGATAGCGGGTGTTCCCGTCATATGACCGGCGATAAAAACTGTTTTCAAACATTTGAGAAAAACTCCGGAGGACTTGTTGTTTTCGGAGATGGTCGGTCTTCCAAAATTGTTGGAAAGGGAACGGTAGCTATTCCAGATGGCCCGGTTCTAGATAATGTGTTATTTGTTCATGGCCTTAAGACTAACCTCATAAGCATAAGTCAACTGTGTGATAGTGGTTATTCAGTTAATTTTTCATCTGATAAATGCACTGTAACTGACATGAACCATGCTTTCTTTTTAAAGGGGGTTAGATCAGAAAACAATTGTTATGTAGTTCCTACTAAGATTTCTGAAAAATGTAACCTAGCATCTTTGAAAAATGAAACACTTTGGCATGAAAGGCTAGGTCACATAAACTTTAAGGAACTTGTTAGAATTTCAAATAAAGATGTGGTCAAGGGGGTTCCGAAACTTTCTTTTGAACAAAACCTTGTGTGTGGCGGTTGCCAAAAGGGAAAACAGTCTAGGACTGCACACAAGAATTTGAACCACATAGGTACAAAACGGCCTTTGGAACTTTTGCATATGGACTTAATGGGGCCAACTCGTCAACCATCTCTGGGAGGTAAATGGTATATTTTCTTGTTGGTTGATGATTTTTCTAGATATACTTGGGTAGCTTTCTTAAAAGAAAAAGCTGATACCTTTGATTCTTTTCTCGAAATCTGCAATCGTATTATGATAGAAAAGAATGATAGGATTACTCGAGTTAGGAGTGATAGAGGTGGGGAATTCATAAATTCCAAATTCATTGATTTTTGCACTTCTAATGGCATTAAACATGAATTCTCCGCACCTTACACACCTCAACAAAATGGTGTAGTCGAGCGCAAAAACAGGGTCGTACAGGAAATGGCACGTGTTATGCTTCACAGCCGGAACTTACCTTTTTATTTTTGGGCTGAAGCGGTGAACACTGCTGTTTATGTTATCAATCGCGTGTATTTGCGCCCGGGGACATTGAATACACCATATGAACTTTGGTTTTGTAGAAAACCTAACATCAAATATTTTCGTATCTTTGGGAGTCGGTGTTTTATTTTACGTGATCGCGAAAATCTTGGAAAATTTGACTCTCGAAGTGACGAAGGGATTTTCTTAGGTTATTCTACAAACAGCAGAGCATATCGAGTTTTTAACTTAGAATCTAAGACGATCGTAGAATCGATAAATGTTAAGGTAGATGAAGCTTTTCATTTTGAATCTGAAAAATCTACCCTCGATATCTCTCTTGATGATGATACACCTGCTAATGCATCTTCTTCTAACAATTCTTTCGATAATAATGTTGATGCATCTAACGGTTCTTCAAGCTTATCTGATGTGCAGGAATCATCTCGTGTACCTCCGCCTACTCCTCTACCTCAAACGTTACGCATCTCCAAGGATCACCCTGAATCGAACATAATTGGAGATCCACAAGAAGGAGTTAGAACACGGAGACAATTGGTTTGCGGATTTGCATGCTATGTATCTCAAATCGAACCAAGGAATGTTGATGAAGCTCTCCAAGATGATTACTGGATTAAAGCAATGCAGGAAGAGCTCCATCAATTCGAGCGAAACAAAGTCTGGGAATTAACGAAGCCTCCGAAGCAACACAATGTGATAGGTACCAAATGGATCTTCAAGAACAAGAAAAACGAAGAAGGTACTATCATCAGGAACAAAGCAAGGTTAGTTGCTCAAGGCTATTCTCAAGTAGAAGGTATAGACTTTGATGAAACTTTCGCCCCTGTAGCTAGACTCGAGTCCATTCGTATATTGTTTGCGATCGCTTGTCATTTTAAAATCAGATTATTTCAAATGGACGTTAAGAGCGCCTTTTTAAATGGATTTTTAAATGAGGAAGTTTATGTAGCTCAACCGAAAGGTTTTGTGGATCATAAACTACCTAACCATGTTTTTCGTCTGAAAAAGGCTCTTTACGGTCTGAAACAAGCACCGCGAGCATGGTACGAAAGGTTGACAAAGCACCTTTTGGAAAAGGGCTACACTCGAGGGGGAGCTGACAGGACTCTCTTTGTGAAGCATTATCAAAACAATTTCATAGTTGCTCAAATCTATGTCGATGACATTGTTTTTGGAGCAACAAGAGATAATGATGCTTCTAAATTCGCGGAGACCATGGAAAGCGAATTTGAGATGTCCATGATGGGCGAATTGAATTATTTTCTTGGATTACAAGTTAAACAAAACGATGAAGGAATTCACTTGTGTCAATCCAAGTATGCACTGGAGTTGGTCAAAAAGTTTGATCTTGAAAATTCTAAGGATTTTCCGACTCCAATGGGAACTAGCCATAAGGGACTTGGAAGTGAATCACAAAGTGAGAATGTAGACGAGAAACTGTACCGCAGTATGATTGGAAGTCTACTATATCTCACGGCTAGTCGCCCGGATATATCCTTCAGTGTTGGGATTTGTGCGAGATATCAATCAGCACCGAAGGAGGTTCACCTGAAAGCGGTGAAACGGATCATCCGATATATCAAAGGTACAATCAATTTCGGAATTTGGTATCCTATGGGAACGACTTTGGATATTGTTGGATACTCAGATGCCGATTGGGCTGGATCGGTGGATGACCGGAAAAGCACGAGTGGTGCATGCTTCTATCTTGGCCACTGCCTTGTTGCATGGCACAGTAAAAAGCAGAACTGCATAGCACTCTCGACTGCCGAAGCGGAGTACATTTCTGCAGGAAGTTGTTCAACCCAATTGATTTGGATGAAAAGCGTGTTGAGCGATTTCCGGATTTCAACATCTTCGGTAACCATTTTATGTGACAACACTAGTGCTATTAACATTTCTAAAAACCCTGTGTTGCACTCTAGAACAAAACATATTGAACTTAGATATCATTTTCTTAGAGAGCTAGTTGAATCAAACATTCTTCAACTGTCATATATTTCAACTGAGGATCAATTAGCCGACATCTTAACAAAACCTTTGGATCAAAAACGTTTTATTCACTTGCGTAAAGCAATTGGCATGCTTTCCTTGAAATAAACTCTTTTGAAACCTTTGCTTAGATTAGGTTTTGTTTTTGTTTTGTTTTGTTTTGTTCTTTATCTATGTTCTGTACATAGCACACTAATTGAGCATAAATCATAATTGACTTTAATTGCATCCTTTTATGCATTTAGAAATTTATTATGCTTTTGATGTCATAATATTTCAATGTTGCAATGATCATTTACGTTAATTAAACCATCTTTTAAGTGATCAAAGTCAATTTCTCTCTCAATGATCTCTTGGTATAGTCATTATCATATTTGATTGCTTAGTCGAGTATGAATTCGAGATCAATGGTTTGGTTGAATACCTTATATATTAAATAATTGATAGCCAATTGAGGGGGAGTCAATGAAATGTAAAATGCTCAAAAGATGTGGAAAGAGTTACATCCCAATGAGGAGTGTGAAAACTACCACCACATGGAGGAAATGAAAGAAAAAATATCTACTCCATGAATGAAAAGCAAATTTTTGTTTGAAAATTGTTGATGAAACTCATATTGAAATACTTGACTCAGTCGTATTTCATGGTTGGTATAAGGTGGGATTTTTGATTAAAGATGCTCAAAGAGCCACTCCTTCAACAGATTGTCTAGATATATTATCTAACTTATCTGGGATTTCAAACATCTATTGATCTTGGTATTTCATTTTCTTTACCAAAATTGATGATTTGATAAAGGCATTACGCATAAGATCAGGATAGATGTAATTGAAGTTGTTCAACTTTAAGTGTTTTAACTTTCGTAAATTTTCGTTTCATTTTTGGATATTTTTGATAGATTTTTCATAATCTATTTCTTGTTGTATGAAACGATGTCGTTTGTTTAAAGTTGACATGGTAAAGTGCTTACATACTTTTTCTGGATTTTATTGAATTTTTCTAAATTTTTCTGAAGAAAAAGTTGTAGCCGATCCGGATCGGGGCAAGTGATCCGGATCCCGAACGCAGGATTTCTCCTGCGGGTAGCCGATCCGGATCACATTCTCGATCCGATCCGGATCACGGCTAGGGTTCTTATAAAAACATAGAGATTTTGATTTCTTTTACCCTAATCTCTGGTTTTCAAGCCTCTAGAGTTTCTCTCTCTAGATCTCTTGCTTCTTGGAGCTTCAAAACTCAAAGTTCTTCGGATTCAAGTAAGTTTTATTGATCAAAACTCGGTTTTTACAGTTTTTCATCAAACGTGAGTTGAAAAATTGGAACTTTTTCGTTTGTGAATGGTTTTTGATCAAATTTCTTTTGAAATAAGAACTCTGGGTCAATTAGTTTTGCTTTTATGCTGGGTTTTCTCAAGATAAACGAGTTTTTAGGCTTCGATTTCTAAAAATTCTGGTTTAGGGCATAAAAGAGGAATTTTTGAAAATCATGGAATTGATCTATTTTTAAAATTCTTTTTGGAAAACTAATTTGATTCTTGGCTTCTCTACATGATTATGATTGTCTAGGTACAATGTTTTCAAATTTTTCAAAATTGACGATTTTTCATATGTTCTTGAGTTGGCGTTTCACAGGACACTTTCTCAAACTCAAAGCACTGTCAGAAATGGTGATCACCTGGATCATTTTCCTACTTGCTGCCATGGTCCATGTAAAGGATACTGCAAAGCCAAAGAAGACCAAGAGGGCGAAACGAGCTCAAGCTGACTCCGACACTGAATCTGAAACAGAGTCGATCGATTGGGACAACATTGAAATTGAAGCACCTGTCCCTACTGTCTCAAAAGGGAAGGCTCTTGCTGAAGCCCCTAAGACCAAGCCTCCTCCTACAGCAGCTGAGAAAGGGAAAGCACCAATGGAACCTACTGGAAAAAGGATGAAAACCTGTGCAAGGAAAAGAAGCAGTGCTCAGGGCATTTCGATCAACGAACCTATAGCCAGTCAGCCTCCTCCTCAGGAATTTGTTAGCTCTACTAGAATCAAGGATTTTGAGAAAAGAGAATGCATTGGTGAGAGGCATGTCAATGTCAAACCAATGATGGAACGCTCTGCAGCGTTTGGAAGGTTATTCAATCAAGCGGGTCTCGGTCCAATCTGCAACTTTCCTGAAAAAACTGGATATTGTCCACATTCAGTTCGCATGTTTTATCAGAACGCTACAAGTCTCACTGACAATGCTGACGGACATCGAGAATTTCACACTTTGGTTAAAGGCATCAAAATCAAAGTCACCCCTCAACTGATTGGGGAGGTACTTAATATGAAAGCAAGATCTGATGGTCTTCATTACCTCAAGACTCAAAGCTTCAACGAAAACTCGTGGAGAGTTGTGGTTGATGGAATCTGCATTCCAGATACTCTGTCTGCCGGAAATTCAGTTTTCTCCAAGGAACTCAAGAAGGAGTACAAGTACTTAAACTTCATTGTTTGCTACAACATTCTTCCCAACATGAACACAAAAGTCCTCCGATGGGATAGAATGCTTTTTCTCTATCTTCTTGACAACCCGACTGCACTGATGGGAGCGAACTTGAACATTCCCTATCTCATCTGGAATAGGATGTCACGGTATGTCGAACACTCTCACCCTACAGAGCGACTACCATACCCGATGATCATCATGCGCATCCTTAAGAAGTTTAAAGTGGATACAAGTGCTAGTTCTTATTGTATAGTTTGGGGACAATCAATGAGACAACCATCGTCAAGTCTCTGTCAACAAAGCAGGATGATCCCCCTTCTCCTCCACTTCGACAACGAGCTCGACCACAAGCAACTTCTTCCACAGCCCCAGTTCCTCCTCCACAGAAGGCACCTCCATCCACCTCTGACGATGATGCCTCGGTCACCTCTATATTTAAAGAACAACAGCGGCTTTCGAATGAACAGGAACGTATGTCCGCTGAATTCACTGAAATGAGAGGCGATCTTCACGTCATGAAAAATGAGATGGAAATCCTCACAGCTTCTCAGGTTACTTTGGCTAAGTCAGTCTCATCCGTGAAGAAGCTGGTGAAGAAGCTGTTCGCAAAAATGGGATGCACGACATCTGATGACTCCGACTCTCAGGAGTAGAGCTTTAACCCATGTTTGTTCTACCTTTGCAGGATTTTCTCTTTGACGTTTGTTTTCTGCAGGTTTTTTCAATATTTTTTTTAACTCCCTCTGTTCTGTAATTATTTGGCTTTTTTGTGACAAAAAGGGGGAGAGAGTTGGAGAGAAGACCTTGAACTGTTTGCAAAGAACTTTGAACAATGATTGTGAATATCAATGACTAAGTAAGGTAAGTATGACCTCAACTCAACTTTTTTTTTCTTTGTGATTTGTGACATGCTTCTATACTAACTATTCGACTAACTATTTGGGCATGTAATATGACTAACAAGTTGATGTTGGACTAACATACTTTGACATTTGGTTTTTGACTGCTTAGAAGATATGTTGGTTTTAACTATGATTCTCTTACATATCTGAATTTTTCAAATGTCATGATGAGAGAAACTCTATCTCTGTAGTTGGTTTTGAATGTTTCAATTCTTGAGGTATCTAACGATTTTGTTTGTCAAGAATGCTTTCTGTGTGCAGAGATTACAGATGTCTAAGTCTAGAGTCTGTTTTAGGAGTTTATCTCATGTATTTAATTTCTGGAACTCTTTTGTAAATTTTTGTTGTATGGTGATAGCAACAAAAATATCTTTTTGAATTTTCTTTTGTGGATTTGTGTTTTGTCACGAAACCGCCAAAGGGGGAGATTGTTACGGAATTTGAGTTGGCGTATTTCGTGAATGTATTAAGTCTTGAAGATTGAAGATGAAGAAACTTTGGATCGTATACCTCAATCTCAAGAAAGAAGAATTCAAAAGGATCAGGTACGTTTAACTAAAGAATTTTGATGATCCGAATACTTCTTATAGTGTAGAAACACCTGGAAGAGGTTTTAATTGCTTAATCATCAAAAACTGGACATGGGACATGTTCAGGATCCGGATCGTGGCTTGCAATCCGGATCCCGAAGGGTGTTCGTTCATACACTGGTTCAATCCGGATCGCAGCATTCCATGATCCGGATCCCGAACATAGTTTTACCTATTTGCTTGAACGATCCGGATCAGGAATTGCAATCCGGATCCCGAACATTGTGTTTTGGTAAAACTGTATGAACGATCCGGATCGTGGACTACGATCCGGATCCCGAACAAGCAATTTTCTGGAAACCGTCATTTGTGCTTCTGCAATCCGGATCGTCAAATCCAATCCGGATCGCCGTCGGTATTTCTTTCCAGAAAAGGCTGTTTTTGATCCGAATATTCTTCCTAGGGTTTCTAACCTATAAATAGCCCTCTTATTCATTTCTAGGGCATCCGCAATCGGCTATGATCATATACATCCGAAAATAGAAAAGATAGCCGAAAAGAAAAATCCACATATATAGAGAAGAACGGAAATCATTAGATCTATTCTATGGTTCTTCATCTATATTGATTGATTTGATTCTAGGTTTTCCATACTCACATTTTGAGTAGAATCAAATCAATGAATACTTAGATGGTATTTCCGATCTATCTTTAATCTAAGTATTCGGCGGATCATCACCACCCAAACAAACAACGATTTATCCCAAAATCGGCGCGTGGACTCGCGTGGCCTTGTGGATTCAAGGTGCAACCGCTCTCGTGGATTCGGAGCGAGGTACGTTCGTGGATTCGAAGCGTGCCATTGGGTGAAGACCGTGGATTCGGTTGGACGTCGTGGACTCGACGTTGGACGCTGTGGATTCAGCGTTGGGCGCGGATCGTGGATTCGAGAAGCGTCGTGGAGCGAGCGGAGAAGATCTACTAGGAGCGTATGGTAAAAGGTTGAGTCGTCTGTGAGTACGCTATATCACCTTGTACGTGTGTTAATTCTAGTGGATTTCGCCGTGTTATCGGTCCCGTGGTTTTTTACTCCGGTTTGGAGTTTTTCCACGTAAAAATCTTGCGTGTTCTTTTATTTTTCCGCATTGGGTTTATTTACGCAATGATTTTTTGAGTGTTTATTGTTTACACCTATTCACCCCCCTCTAGGTGTTTTTTCCCCTATTTAGATCCTTATTAACCTAAACCCAACACACGCAATTCATTTTCCCCTCGAGGCGGCATGGACCCCGTACGCGAGGGTTTTGTGGAGCGGTTTTAGCTCCACGGAGCGAAGAATCGCGGCGCCGACTCATTAGCCCCCGCTCTCAAAACCCTCTCTCCTCTCTATTAGCCCCCAATCGAGGAGAAAGGAGGAGGAAGAGGAGGAGAATGAGCTCTCCCAACATCAGAGACCTCCTCACTTCGTTTAGCCCCTCCTCGGATTTCTTCGCCATCACCTCTGGCGACGGCCGAATCAAGGTGTGACTTTGCTTACTTTTCCTTCTCAATTTCTCCCTTTCTTTGTTGGTTTATGAGCGAAATTTGTGAAATTTATTGGTTAATTAGGTGATAATTAGTGGGTTCTATGTTTTTTTAGATCTGGGATACTTTAAAAGGTCAGTTACTCCCTCTATAGTAGTTATTCGCAGTTTGCGGAGATCTTCGAACTCGGAATCCATAGTCGTCTTCGTGGGAAGACCAGGGAAAGGAGAAAACCCTAATTTGTTCTAATTCTCTACGCCGTTCTCTCTCTAAACCCCTTATTTATAATTTCTGGTCCACCACTAGACCGGACCGGTTTAGTCCCGAACCGGTTCGGCCCCGGTTTGGCGGGAAAAGCGTGCCCCTTTCCCGCCATTTTCCTTCCCCTTCCCCCATTATTCGACCTCGTAGATCATCTCCACTACACTTTTCCTCCCAAAAAAGCCAGTTTTAAGCAAATCTAGGTGAGTTGCAACATTTTTTTTTTCGTACTTGTTTTTGATTTCTTTGGAGTGTGTTTGATCTATTTTCCTTCACTATTTTGTTGATCCGTGCGAAGGTGGATTCCTCCGAATCATGGCGAAAGATCGAATTCCTAACGAAGGAGATGCGATGCAAATTGATGGTGGTGTTCGCGAGGAACGAGCAGCGAGAGCAATTCCCGAAGGATTCAACGCCGATTATCTCAAAATTTTCTACGGTGATAATCAATGAGTCGATGAAACAATCAATTTTCTCTTGTTTTTTTTTTTCCCCTGTTTTTTGACATCATTTGTGCACCTTCAATGTGGATTATCTCAAAGCTTACTACAGCAATAATGAAAAAAACATCGGAAAAGAAACCCAAATGTCTCGTAGAGAAATGGATTAGATTGGCCATTTAGGATCTAGGTAAAGTAATTAACAGATATTGCATATCAAATCCTTAAGCTTAGACCGCGCAATTTTGTTTTTGATTTGTGTCAGCTGCGCGAATTTGGTCATGTCGTTTTGTCTGTGTTTGCGCGAAGCCACGATTATCTGACAGTTAAATGATGCTAATCTGTCACAGGAAAGCTCTTCCCTTATGCCGATATGTTTAAATGGTTGTCTTACGAAAATGGTATATTACGTCTCCTAACGTGGCTTTAAACGACAATGCTACTGTTTTATTGGCTGATTCTAATCTATCCTGCCACAATTTTGATTTGTTTCTGCAGATGGAAAGCATCCAGCATGCGATCGCTCCTACTTTGGTCGGCGCGAATTCTCTTTTACTCTCGAGAATGACATCTACATCCGGTTCCAGTCATTTGGCAGTGCAAATGAAATGGAAAACTCGATCAAGGAGAAGTGCCCTTTTAAGATCGACATTGGACCAGTTTATAGTGTAGATGTATGGTAGACGCGTTTTAAGCTTGAATTCTGTGTGATGGAATGCGCCAATGGATGATGAATTGTTAGCAATCTATACACCAGAGGAGATTTATTTTGTCACAAAATCAAAAAAAGTAACCTATTTTATCAACAGTAAAAGAATAGAGACGCCTATTCGCTGAGTGCACTCTATTCTTAGAATTTTGAGTTTCCTTTTGCTCGGGAAGAGATGGCGCAGAAGCGATCGGGGATTCTTGGGCTTCTCGACGAACCCTAGGGTTACTCCCTCATCCTCTTCCTCCTCTTCCTCCTCAACATCGTCGTGCTCGACCTCTTCATCGACTTCATCTCCCTCCACTCCCTCTATAGTAGTTATTCGCAGTTTGCGGAGATCTTCGAGCTCGGAATCCATCGTCGTCTTCGTGGGAAGATAAGGGCAAGGAGAAAACCCTAATTTGTTCTAATTCTCTACGCCGTTCTCTCTCTAAAACATTTATGCATAAAATTCCCCTTAATTTCACAATGATAGTTTTCCTTTGTATAATATTGCCATGATACTAGTTCACATGCCTCTTATAGGATATAACACATTACTAATGTTTAGCCCCACGCAAATGTAAGTGTTAACGTAAAGATTACTAATTTCATGCAAGCCTACTATAAATGCCCCACGGGTACAATTAATACATTTACACAGGGAATTCCTCAATAAGCCTTGGTGGGTAATCAAAAGTAAGATATTCACAACAACACCTACCTCAGTCGCTAAATTCAAGGCCCAAAGTGCTCTCGCCCCAACCAGTGCCGTCCGCGGTGACAACTATACAAAATACCCCCAACATACACAAGTAAACATACAAGTATCCAAACATTTGCTGTCCCAAAAATAGTCCCAAAAGTGCTCAGTTTTTACCGGCGTAAAGTGCTCGAAAAATTTTCAGAAAAATTACCGCCGCGATCGTCGCGACGAGCCAATCGAAACGAATACTGTAAGCGCCGTATGTACTGGAAATATTTGTATTTATATAGAAGTCGCTTTTCAAAATGGGCCTAAACAAGGCGCCATATGTATTGGAATTTGGGCTGGATTCGGGCCGGATTTTATTTAATATATTTTGGGCGAACCCGGACTGAAGCACCCTAATGATTCAACCCTTGTACGAGTGAACCGGGTGCACGCAATTCATTTTCCCCTCGAGGCGGCATGGACCCCGTACGCGAGGGTTTTGTGGAGCGGTTTTAGCTCCACGGAGCGAAGAATCGCGGCGCCGACTCATTAGCCCCCGCTCTCAAAACCCTCTCTCCTCTCTATTAGCCCCCAATCGAGGAGAAAGGAGGAGGAAGAGGAGGAGAATGAGCTCTCCCAACATCAGAGACCTCCTCACTTCGTTTAGCCCCTCCTCGGATTTCTTCGCCATCACCTCTGGCGACGGCCGAATCAAGGTGTGACTTTGCTTACTTTTCCTTCTCAATTTCTCCCTTTCTTTGTTGGTTTATGAGCGAAATTTGTGAAATTTATTGGTTAATTAGGTGATAATTAGTGGGTTCTATGTTTTTTTAGATCTGGGATACTTTAAAAGGTCAGTTACTCCCTCTATAGTAGTTATTCGCAGTTTGCGGAGATCTTCGAACTCGGAATCCATAGTCGTCTTCGTGGGAAGACCAGGGAAAGGAGAAAACCCTAATTTGTTCTAATTCTCTACGCCGTTCTCTCTCTAAACCCCTTATTTATAATTTCTGGTCCACCGCTAGACCGGACCGGTTTAGTCCCGAACCGGTTCGGCCCCGGTTTGGCGGGAAAAGCGTGCCCCTTTCCCGCCATTTTCCTTCCCCTTCCCCCATTATTCGACCTCGTAGATTCATCTCCACGACACTTTTCCTCCCAAAAAAGCCAGTTTTAAGCAAATCTAGGTGAGTTGCAACATTTTTTTTTCGTACTTGTTTTTGATTTCTTTGGAGTGTGTTTGATCTATTTTCCTTCACTATTTTGTTGATCCGTGCGAAGGTGGATTCCTCCGAATCATGGCGAAAGATCGAATTCCTAACGAAGGAGATGCGATGCAAATTAATGGTGGTGTTCGCGAGGAACGAGCAGCGAGAGCAATTCCCGAAGGATTCAACGCCGATTATCTCAAAATTTTCTACGGTGATAATCAATGAGTCGATGAAACAATCAATTTTCTCTTGTTTTTTTTTTTCCCTGTTTTTTGACATCATTTGTGCACCTTCAATGTGGATTATCTCAAAGCTTACTACAGCAATAATGAAAAAAACATCGGAAAAGAAACCCAAATGTCTCGTAGAGAAATGGATTAGATTGGCCATTTAGGATCTAGGTAAAGTAATTAACAGATATTGCATATCAAATCCTTAAGCTTAGACCGCGCAATTTTGTTTTTGATTTGTGTCAGCTGCGCGAATTTGGTCATGTCGTTTTGTCTGTGTTTGCGCGAAGCCACGATTATCTGACAGTTAAATGATGCTAATCTGTCACAGGAAAGCTCTTCCCTTATGCCGATATGTTTAAATGGCTGTCTTACGGAAATGGTATATTACGTCTCCTAACGCGGCTTTAAACGACAATGCTACTGTTTTATTGGCTGATTCTAATCTATCCTGCCACAATTTTGATTTGTTTCTGCAGATGGAAAGCATCCAGCATGCGATCGCTCCTACTTTGGTCGGCGCGAATTCTCTTTTACTCTCGAGAATGACATCTACATCCGGTTCCAGTCATTTGGCAGTGCAAATGAAATGGAAAACTCGATCAAGGAGAAGTGCCCTTTTAAGATCGACATTGGACCAGTTTATAGTGTAGATGTATGGTAGACGCGTTTTAAGCTTGAATTCTGTGTGATGGAATGCGCCAATGGATGATGAATTGTTAGCAATCTATACACCAGAGGAGATTTATTTTGTCACAAAATCAAAAAAAGTAACCTATTTTATCAACAGTAAAAGAATAGAGACGCCTATTCGCTGAGTGCACTCTATTCTTAGAATTTTGAGTTTCCTTTAAACAAAAGATATGGAAGTGCTCTTTTGTGGATTTGTTTCAACATATTTTCCTTTAGTCATTCTACTAATCTTTCTAAATTACATTTCCCGCAGCCTGCAAAACGACATGCCTATGCACAAGGTGGAAATAATGTTTTTGCACCAGTAGAAAGGGAGCTTATTTTTGACATCGTATGATCTTTAGTCCTTTTCCCTGATAAAAATTTGACATAATTTACTGCAAATCAAGGTTAGAAGGCCTAAATGCACACTATAAATTTCACACTTACCAGGATATGTCCGATTATGACGACGTTCGATACTACTGCTCAGGAGCTAATATCTGCCTAGAGTGCTGGCCTTTAATGACCATTGCGATCAAAGTTATTGATACTGCACTTAGAGGTTTGCTATTTTTCATAAGTTTTTTGAGGGATCACTTCCTTTAATCGATTTTTATTCCTTTGCTATGAAAGAGTGAGTTTGGTTTCTTGTTTTTTACTTTTGTAACAAACTTGTAGAGGATTTTGGCTTCAACCATATCTTATGGGTCTATAGCGGTCGTCGTGGTGTCCATTGTTGGGTTTGTGACAGCAAAGCTAGAAGGTATTCGAGAAGAACTATTATTTGTTTTTTTTTATGGCTAAAATTATCTAAAGGACAATAATTTGGAAGCAACAAATTTCAGGCTCAACAATGAACAAAGGGCAGCTGTTGCTGATTACTTTCATGTTTATAAGGTGAGACTTCTACCTCACAAAATATTCAGTCAAAAGTTTCGACGAACTAAAAAAAATGGAAGTTTTCTATCTGCTGGTCTAGGGTGGTGAAAATAGTTTGAAGAAAGTGACCTTAGCAGGACCTGTTCTCCATCCTTTTCTAGCGTACGTCTTGTCTTATATATACACCTATTATATACAACACCTATATTTATCAGAAAATGTCATTTGAAGTATTACTTAACTTGCAGGAGATCGTATACAAATGTCCTGAAGTCCTTTTTTGAAGAGAAACTACTTCGTAGCCAGAACCTGCTAGCTTCTGAAGAGAGATGTCAGAAGATTCTGGGTCTCATACCTGATGAATGTAAATAAACGGACAAGCTAGTTGATTTTTTTGCTTTAAGTTCCTACTCCATCCTTCTTGATAAGTGCTTCTCTTTTCAGCTGTTGCTGCGGAGCTTCTTGACAAGTGGCAAGGAAATAGAAGGTCTTCCATTTCCAAAGAAGATGTTAATGTTGTTCGATGGGACCAATTAAAGCACATGCTGCAGTCGGGAAAGCAAAAGGTGCAATTGATGGTTTGATTGTAGGTTGCATATGCCTTTACATGCAGATGCTTAGTTTCCTACACTCTCCTTTTCGCTTTATTGTCTTGCTTTTGTAGAATATTTTTAAGCATATAGAGGGAGAAATCATTAAGCAATTGCTACTACATACATATCAAACACCGTATTGCTTATATTAACAATTTGTCTAGGTAGAGTTGTGTTTAGGAATAAATATATTGAACAACTGGAGATTTTCTGTGAAGTATGAATTTGTCAGAAGGATCTAATATGACCTTGCATTTTGAACATTGTGGTATATATATGGTATGTGTTGATGTTTTTGGATATCTCAAGAGTGTACAATGAGTATGGGTGAGTCCAAAGCTTTATCCTCTAGGAACTATAAGATGAATGATCAAAATTCTTTAAGCCACTATTTGTACATTCTCTGTTTCATTTAACTCTATAATGCTAAAATGTTTCAGATTAAGTAGTCTCTTTGAGATGGATAAGAGCATGGCGAGGTTGTAAGTTCAAAAAACCAAAAGCGCATTTTCTGTAGATGTGCGATAGAAAAAGTTCAAGGATTTGGCACAATTTGTTAGCAAATTTGCAATAGAATTCTTGTTATTTATGTTTTGTTAACTTATTGTTTGTGTTTTCTGAACTCTTTTTTTTTTTGAGAGAAGTGTTTTCTGAACTCATTGTTTCTTCTATTTCGTTGTTTGCAGATACAGGGGCTCCGTAGGTGTGTAGAAGAGATTGTTTTCTCATATACCTACCCTAGACTTGACATGGAGGTGAGGACTAGTACCTTTCTCTCACATCCTTTACCTATGTTAGTTTGCTCCTTTTCCAGTTTCCTTTGAATTTTTTTTTTTTTTTTTTTTTTTTGGGTCAGGTTTCGAAACACATGAACCATTTATTAAAGGCACCATTCTGTGTGCACCCCAAAACAGGTAAGAATGGAAAATGTCTGCATGGTAATTGTGAGCTGTAACAGACAGAAAAAATTAAGTTAGCTTGTTCTCAGCAGCAGTTATTGCAATACCCTTCATGAATGTGATTTTGTAGTGACAACCATTTTTCCTTTCGTAGGCCGGGTTTGTGTTCCAATTGATCCCAACAACTGTGAGGATTTTGATCCAACAACAGTCCCAACCCTGTCTCAGGTGAACTTTTTTTTTACCTTATTATAGTTTCTCATATACTCATTATATTTTTTATCTGTTGATCTTTGTGTCTCTTTATCCATTTTAATATCCCTTTCATATGGAGTCTGTGCATTCAGATTTTTGTTTGTTTGTCACTTAATACCGCAGTAGATCTATTTCAGAAAGAGAACATTTTATTTGCTACTCTCTTGTTGGTAATTGTTCGCGTACTAATGCTCTATTATGGCAATATGCAGCTTCTAGAAGAGATTAACGAGGGTTCTATGATGATGGAATCAGACAACGGTATGTAAACGGGAATAGCAGCTTGCTTTATTACCAGTCTAAAGTAACTTTTCTCCACCTCTATTTTTGAAGAACTGGGATGAATGCCATCGAGTACCGATGTCCCTTTCTTTGTGTTCATTTTTTTGTATTACAGAATGGGAAAGAACATCAATTGGAAAATCAATTAAGTTTTTCCGATCATCATTCCTGCACCCGCTGTTAAAGTCTTGCAAAGTAAGTCTATTGCTGTTGCATTTTCAAATTCAGTTCCTTTCTGGACTCTTTGAATTGGAGATAACAATCATGGCACTGTCCTTTTTGATGTACTTTTTGATTTAATGAACGTTCCATAAGTCTTAGAGACAGGGCCACCCACCTGAAGGTGCACAACTGTCCGGGGTCGTACAGCTAAGAAAGCCCTGAAACAGCTATACCAGCACGATCACCAAGCCAACAGTACAAAAGCAGTGTTCAATGCATCCTGGGTACAAAATACATCCATAAATTACACTTAATTCCACTAAATACAACATTTTAAAAATCTGCGATGAACAGTCTTATTCCTACGAAATTTTCACCTGTAAAACAGCTTCCAAAAATTCCAGTAAAAATATGACAGCGATCCTCGCGTCGATACCTTCGAAACGGATACTTGTACGTCCAAAACCAAGTTCTGTAGGTCAAGATATAAATTCGGCAAGGTGGGGCACTCAAACAATTTCTGCATCAAAACTGTAGCACTGTACACAGGGAAATAGGGATTTTCACCTCCAAATAAATATCTGAAAAATCTAAGAAAAATACGAGCGCGTTCCTTGCGATCTGTAGATGAAAAAGTTGTATAAGCACATTTCCGTCTGACGCTCGTGCGCGAAGATATCGCCAAAACACTCCGATGCTGTCCCAAACATCCACACAGAAAAAGAGTCACAATGGCACCTCGGGATCCGTGCCAAACACTCAGAACGGGAAAGCACGATCAATATGAAAGATGAAGCTTTACCTCTTAGGAGTATGTCGGCGCAAGAATCACTAAAAAAGGAGGTCGGGGTAGCCCAGGGGAAATTTCACACCGATCTGCGACGAAGAAGAACACCGAAGATGAAACGTCGCTCCGCGCCGTAAAATCTGGAACCTCGGGATGCGTGCTCCTAAAAATCCCAAAACTCTGCAGGAAGATCGAGCACTTGAAGGTCTACAACTTTCCTAAAGGGTGCAAGGGCTGGGGAGCTCGGAAAGGTGGAGAAAATGGCAGAGGAAAGGGGCTCGGGTTCAAGAAATAGGCCAGCCAAACCAAACAATTCCAAAAATGACCTCTGTGTCCCCATTTCCGGGCGTCCGAAACTTTCGGGCTGCTACAGTAACGGGCCGGCCCGTTACTGTGCAGGCCCGGAAAGCCCACGACCCGCCACGCGTCTTGGCTCCGCGCCCGCCGCGCCCGGAGCATGTGCGCCCGCGAACCGCGGGGCGACACGCGGCCGACACGCCAGCGTGGGCCGGCTGCACCCAGCAAATCGTGGGGCGCCACGTGGCGCCCCCATGTCGCCCCCAACCACCACCGTACGGCCACCTGCTCCGCCACTGCGTGGACCGCGCGCACCAAGACCGGCCAACCACGAGGTGACACGTGGCCAACACTCGGTCCACCGTCCACCCCGCCAAGGCCCGTGGACCGCGCCTGCTGCGCCAGCCAACCGGAGCGCGCCACGTGGCCCGCGCCTGGTGCACGCCTCCCGCGATGGACCGGCCGCCTCTCCTCGGCCCGCAGCCGCGCTCCGCCGCCCGCCGCCGCCGCCGGCGCCTCTCCGGCCGCCGTAACAGCACCCCAAGACCTCGAAATGCGTGTTTTCGCGTCCGGGCTTCGAAAAATTCAAGTAAATATTCCATTTCGCTCGTTTTCGCGCGCTGAATCCAAATCCGATGTCCGTTCGGCCAAATTCCACCTCTAAAATTTCCTAAAAATTCTCGAAAAAGTAAACTTGATCCGATGTCCGTTCGGCCGAATTTTATTTAATAAATTTTGGGCGAGCCCGGCCTGAAGCACTCTAAATTGATTTGGGCCGGGTTTGGGCCTAAAGTGTCCAATTCGATCCCGGCCCAGTTCAACCCTTGCGGATCACAGTTGTACGGGTGAACCGGGTGCACGCAATTAATTTTCCCCTCTCGAGGCATGGACCCCCGTACGCGAGGGTTTTGTGGAGTGGTTTTAGCTCCACGGAGCGAAGAATCGCGGCGCGCGACTCATACGCCCCCGCTCTCAAAACTCTCTCCAATCGTGCTCTAATCCTCTCTATTAGCCCCCAATCGAGGAGAAAGGAGGAGGAAGAGGAGGAGAATGAGCTCTCCCAACATCAGAGACCTCCTCACTTCGTTTAGCCCCTCCTCGGATTTCTTCGCCATCACCTCTGGCGATGGCCGAATCAAGGTGTGACTTTGCTTCACCTTTCCTTCTCAATTTCTCCCTTTCTTTGTTGGTTTATGAGCGAAATTTGTGAAATTTATTGGTTAATTAGGTGATAATTAGTGGGTTCTATGTTTTTTTAGATCTGGGATACTTTAAAAGGTCAGTTACATGCCCAGTTGGCCGACTTCGCGGCGTCCGGTGAGTTGGGATTGCTCTCGGAGGCGAAAAGTGGCCATCTTGCGTTGGATTACACTTGCATGAAGTGGGTGCAGTTGCAAAGCAAGGTAATTTTTTGATTGAAGCTAACGATGGGACTCTCTTTTGAAGTTTTAGGTTATGCCCATCAGGTGTTTGTGTTTGGAGCTGATGATGTTTGTGGGGTTTGTAGAAGAAGAGAAAGGGTGGAGGTTCCTTGTTGGTGCTCGGGACAGGAGGCGGTGATGTTTTGGCGATCGACGTCTCGACGGGGCAATCGAGATGGAAAATTAATGATTGCCATCCTGGGTAAGTTGGTTAACCGCATTGAAAACCAATTAGATTCAGTGTATGATTATATTTTGTGCTAGTTGTTTTTTGCTGCTATTCGTTGCTTGCCCGCATGTAGCTGATTAGGGTTTTTTACGTTCTAACGCATGTTCCGGGTGAAGAAATGCCTTCTCAGGCTCATTTTGAGAGGAACACAAACCAAAAGCCTGATATACTCTAAAATAATGGTCCTTTAATGATGACTATATTTTGTAATGCATACAGAACTGGGAAGAGTGTCTCTATTTGTAGCTCACCTACCCATAGATGTGAATGTTAGTTTGCAGTAAGGAGAGACGTAATTAGTACTTACGGTGTACTTGTGTTATAACAGAATTCTCTTGCCAACTTATGTAATTTAGTGATAAATTTCAAATTAGAAAAGAAAGAAAACTTCTACATTTCCTCTACTTTGAGATCTTCGTGCCGTGCTTTTTTGAAGTGGTGTAATGGTTTAAATTGCAGGGGTGTAACAGCTGTTTCCTTTTCCATATACCGCTTATGTGTCTATACCGCTGGTGTTGATGGCATGGTCTGCCAGATTGATATTTTAACAGGAAAAGTTTTGGGCAGATTTAGATCGTCTTCAAAGGCAATATCCTCTTTGTCTGTTTCTTCAGGTACTGCGCTGTTCATATAATAATTTCTAAATTTTCCTGTTTACACTTCTCCCCCTCCGTAGGTTGATTTAGTGCTGCTTCACCTTCATTAGGTTAGGTGCCATGTAGGACAGATTTCAACACTATTATATATTAAGATATTTGATATACGCAGTTGTTAAATTATGCCTTTTCAATGGCCCATATCCTATCCTACGATGTAGCGAACCTTCAAAATCCATTTTTCTTCATTGTGCTTTTCCGTAACAACAGAAGTTCTTTTAAGATTTCAAGCTTTAAAGAACAATTTACTTTTATCTTCTGTATACTCTGATTGACTCATGTTATTTTCTTTTATTAGATGGAAAGATATTGGCCACGGCTGCTGGTCAATTGAAAACTTTCAATTGTTCTAACCAAAAGAAGATTCAGAAGTTTTCTGGGCATCCGGTGCGCGCAATTTACCACCCTCACTTCAACTTTTATTTTCTCTTCCTTTTAGCTGGTCTTGATCATTTCGATATGCTTTCATATCTAGGGTTGATTGGAAAGTTACGTAAGTTTGACCTTCATTACAATTTCATCGTCATAGTTTCAATTGTAATAATTTAGTCCCTGAAGTTTGTTCTGTGTAACAGTTTGAATATATTTGTTAATATACCATCTATAAAGGGTGCATGTCAGTACTATAGATAAACTTTGCTTTCATAATTTTGAAAATCTGAGGATGAAATTGAAATTGACCTTCGAGAACAAATTTGTTAAAAAAAAAGAAACTTGTTGGATGATTAAATTGAAATCTAAATTAAGCTTAAGGTATGAAATTGTAATTAACCGCCAGTTCTATCAGCTAAGCTATGATCCTTGCTCTCTTTAGGTCGGCGTTAGATGCATGATTTTCACCGAGGATACACAGTATATCTTATCATCTGAAGTTGGTGAGAAATACATCGCCATTTGGAAAGTTGGTGCTGTTAAAAGCAAGGGTGCGACCTGTATTCTCTCAATGGACCATCCACCTATCTTTCTGGATAGCAAGTGCATAGATACAGAGGGCAGTGATGGTGCAGGAATATATGTTTTGGCCATTTCAGAGATGGGCATATGCTATTTCTGGTATGGAAGTAGCATTGATGACTTGAGGAATAAGAAGCCTACAAAGATTATGTTATCCGAGCCTTCTCTCGCGAAAGGAAATCATGGATTTGTAATTCTTGCTGCAAAAATTGAAGAAATAGGCAAACCTGCTTCCGGGCTAGTGCTTGTGGCCTATGGCTCTGTTGTGAAGCCATCTTTTCAGAAACTGTTGGTCCAGTATGGCACGGACATAAAGTTGGAGGTGTCTCAAGTTGGAGCTCTCTTACCAGTGAGTCACTCTGCCATTCCTCGCAAAGGCCAAGCCGTACGAAATCAAGGTGCGACATACGATATATTCATCACCACCAAATCATCTATCTACATAATATATATTTATTTTGTATGTATTCATGTAAAGCATGTACGTACATGTTAGTAGATAATTTTGCAGTGGTATATAGGTACATATTTCTAAGTAACATAATACTGTTTTTATAAAAACCATAACTTTTTTGGTTTTTACTCCCTCATCCTCTTCCTCCTCAACATCGTCGTGCTCGACCTCTTCATCGCCTTCATCTCCCTTCACTCCCTCTATAGTAGTTATTCACAGTTTGTGGAGATCTTCGAGCTCGGAATCCATCGTCGTCTTCGTGGGAAGACCAGGGGAAGGAGAAAACCCTAATTTGTTCTAATTCTCTACGTCGTTCTCTTTCTAAACCCCTTATTTATAATTTCTGGTCCACCGCTAGACCGGACCGGTTTAGTCCCGAACCGGTTCGGCCCCGGTTTGGCGGGAAAAGCGTGCCCCTTTCCCGCCATTTTCCTTCCCCTTCCCCCATTATTCGACCTCGTAGATTCATCTCCACTACACTTTTCCTCCCAAAAAAAGCGAGTTTTAAGCAAATCTAGGTGAGTTGCAACATTTTTTTTTCGTATTTGTTTTTGATTTTTTTGGAGTGTGTTTGATCTATTTTCCTTCACTATTTTGTTGATCCGTGCAAGGTGGATTCCTCCAAATCATGGCGAAAGATCGAATTCCTAACGAAGGAGATGCGATGCAAATTGATGGTGGTATTCGCGAGGAACGAGCAGCGAGAGCAATTCTCGAAGGATTCAACGCCGATTATCTCAAAATTTTCTACGGTGATAATTGATGATTCGATCAAACAATCAATTTTTCCTTCTTTTTTTTTTCTGTTTTTTGACATCATTTGTACACCTTCAATGCGGATTATCTCAAAGCTTACTACAACAATAATAAAAAAAAACATTAGAAAAGAAACCTAAATGTCTTAGATTGGCTATTTACGATCTAGGTAAAGTAATTAACAGATATTGCATATCAAATCCTTAAGCTTAGACCGCGCAATTTTGTTTTTGATTTGTGTCAGCTGCGCGACTTTGGTCATGTCGTTTTGTCTGTGTTTGCGCGAAGCCACGATTATCTGACAGTTAAATGATGCTAATCTGTCACAGGAAAGCTCTTCCCTTATGTCGATATGTTTAAATGGCTGTCTTACGGAAATGGTATATTACGTCTCCTAACGCGGCTTTAAACGACAATGCTATTGTTTTATTGGCTGATTCTAATCTTTCTTGCCACAATTTTGATTCGTTTCTGCAGATGGAAAGCATCCAGCATGCGATCGCTCCTACTTTGGTCGACGTGAATTCTCTTTTACTCTCGAGAATGACATCTATATCCGGTTCCAGTCATTTGGCAGTGCAAATGAAATGGAAAACTCGATCAAGGAGAAGTGCCCTTTTAAGATCGACATTGGACCAGTTTATAGTGTAGATGTATGGTAGACGCGTTTTAAGCTTGAATTCTGTGTGATGGAATGCACCAACGTATGATGAATTGTTAGCAATGTATACACCAGAGGAGATTTATTTTGTCACAAAATCAGAAAAAAAACTTAATAGTAACCTATTTTATCAACAGTAAAAGAATAGAGACGTCTATTCGTTGAGTGCACTCTATTCTTAGAATTTTGAGTTTCCTTTAAACAAAAGATATGGAAGTGCCATTTTGTGGATTTGTTTCAACATATTTTCCTTTAGTCATTCTACTAATCTTTCTAAATTACATTTCCCGCAGCCTGCAAAACGACATGCCTATGCACAAGGTGGAAATAATGTTTTTGCACCAGTAGAAAGGGAGCTTATTTTTGACATCGTATGATCTTTAGTCCTTTTCCCTGATAAAAATTTGGCATAATTTACTGCAAATCAAGGTTAGAAGGCCTAAATGCGCTCTATAAATTTCACACTTACCAGGATATGTCCGATTATGACGACGTTCGATATTGCTGCTCAGGAGCTGATATCTGCCTAGAGTGCTGGCCTTTAATGACCATTGCGATCAAAGTTATTGATTCTGCACTTAGAGGTTTGCTATTTTTCATAAGTTTTATGAGGGATCACTTCTTTTAATCGATTTTAATTCCTTTGCTATGAAAGAGTGAGTTTGGTTTCATGTTTTTTCCTTTTGTAACAAACTTGTAGAGGATTTTGGCTTCAACCATATCTTATGGGTCTATAGCGGTCGTCGTGGTGTCCATTGTTGGGTTTGTGACAGCAAAGCTAGAAGGTATTCGAGAAGAACTATTATTTGTTTTTTTTATGGCTAAAATTATCTAAAGGACAATAATTTGGAAGCAACAAATTTCAGGCTCAACAATGAACAAAGGGCAGCTGTTGCTGATTACTTTCATGTTTATAAGGTGAGACTTCTACCTCACAAAATATTCAGTCAAAAGTTTCGACGAACTAAAAAAAATGGAAGTTTTCTATCTGCTGGTCTAGGGTGGTGAAAATAGTTTGAAGAAAGTGACCTTAGCAGGACCTGTTCTCCATCCTTTTCTAGCGTACGTCTTGTCTTATATATACACCTATTATATACAACACCTATATTTATCAGAAAATGTCATTTGAAGTATTACTTAACTTGCAGGAGATCGTATACAGATGTCCTGAAGTCCTTTTTTGAAGAGAAACTACTTCGTAGCCAGAACCTGCTAGCTTCTGAAGAGAGATGTCAGAAGATTCTGGGTCTCATACCTGATGAATGTAAACAAACGGACAAGCTAGTTGATTTTTTTGCTTTAAGTTCCTACTCCATCCTTCTTGATAAGTGCTTCTCTTTTCAGCTGTTGCTGCGGAGCTTCTTGACAAGTGGCAAGGAAATAGAAGGTCTTCCATTTCCAAAGAAGATGTTAATGTTGTTCGATGGGACCAATTAAAGCACATGCTGCAGTCGGGAAAGCAAAAGGTGCAATTGATGGTTTGATTGTAGCTTTCGATGCATATGCCTTTACATGCAGATGCTTAGTTTCCTACACTCTCCTTTTCACTTTATTGTCTTGCTTTTGTAGAATATTTTTAAGCATATAGAGGGAGAAATCATTAAGCAATTGCTACTACATACATATCAAACGCCGTATTGCTTATATTAACAATTTGGCTAGGGAGAGTTGTGTTTAGGAATAAATATATTGAACAACTGGAGATTTTCTGAGAAGTATGAATTTGTTAGAGGGATCTAATATGACCTTGCATTTTGAACATTGTGGTATATATATGGTATCTCTTGATGTTTTTGGATATCTCAAGAGTGTACAATGAGTATGGGTGAGTCCAAAGCTTTATCCTCTAGGAACTATTAAGATGAATGATCAAAATTCTTTAAGCCACTATTTGTACATTATCTGTTTCATTTAACTCTATAATGCTAAAATGTTTCAGATTAAGTAGTCTCTTTGAGATGGATAAGAGCATGGCGAGGTTGTAAGTTCAAAAAACCAAAAGCACATTTTCTGTAGATGTGCGATAGAAAAAGTTCAAGGATTGTTAGCAAATTTGCAATAGAATTCTTGTTATTTATGTTTTGTTAACTTATTGTTTGTGTTTTCTGAACTCATTGTTTCTTCTATTTCGTTGTTTGCAGATACAGGGGCTCCGTAGGTGTGTAGAAGAGATTGTTTTCTCATATACCTACCCTAGACTTGACATGGAGGTGAGGACTAGTACCTTTCTCTCACATCCTTTACCTATGTTAGTTTGCGCCATTTCCAGTTTTTTTTTTTTTTTTTTTTTTTTTTTTTTTTTTTTTTTTTTTTTTTGTTGGGTCAGGTTTCGAAACACATGAACCATTTATTAAAGGCACCATTCTGTGTGCACCCCAAAACAGGTAAGAATGGAAAATGTCTGCATGGTAATTGTGAGCTGTAACAGACAGAAAAAATTAAGTTAGCTTGTTCTCTGCAGCAGTTATTGCAATACCCTTCATGAATGTGATTTTGTAGTGACAACCATTTTTCCTTTTGTAGGCCGGGTTTGTGTTCCAATTGATCCCAACAACTGTGAGGATTTTGATCCAACAACAGTCCCAACTCTGTCTCAGGTAAACTTTTTTTTACCTTATTATAGTTTCTCATATACTTATTATATTTTTTTTATCTGTTGATCTTTGTGTCTCTTTATCCATTTTAATATCCCTTTCATATGGAGTCTGTGCATTCAGATTTTTTTTTTGTTTGTCACTTAATACCGCAGTAGATCTATTTCAGAAAGAAAACATTTTATTTGCTACACTCTTGTTGGTAATTGTTTGCGTACTAATGCTCTATTATGGCAATATGCAGCTTCTAGAAGAGATTAACGAGGGTTCTATGATGATGGAATCAGACAACGGTATGTAAACGGGAATAGCAGCTTGCTGTATTACCAGTCTAAAGTAACTTTTCCCCACCTCTATTTTTGAAGAACTGGGATGAATGCCATCGAGTACCGATGTCCCTTTCTTTCTGTTCATTTTTTTGTATTACAGAATGGGAAAGAACATCACTTGGGAAATCAATTAAGTTTTTCCGATCATCATTCCTGCACCCGCTGTTGAAGTCTTGCAAAGTAAGTCTATTACTGTTGCATTTTCAAATTCAGTTCCTTTCTGGACTCTTTGAATCGGAGATAACAATCCTGGCACTCTCCTTTTTGATGTACTTTTGATTGTGATTGTTGCTGTGGTCATCTTATCTTATATTAAAACTTGTTGCAGGAGGACATGGAAAGTGCATACAAAGCTAAGATCAAGCAGTCAAAGAATTCAATGAGCTGGTAATGTGCATTTCGAGCTTCATGAAACGGAAAGCTGATACAGAATGTTTTTGCGACGAGGATCAGCCTTACCGATAACCTAATTAGATTATACCTGGAACTGCTCATACTTGAACTGATATCCTAAGTTGTATGTATTGTCACCCAGCTGGGTTGCTGTGTGTTAAGTTGTTAATTAGTTGGAAGAAAATCTTATGCTCTGTTAGTTTTTTCTTTTGGTAAGGCCAATGTGCTATATTGCTAGTCAAAGTCCTCATCTGCATGTGTTGAAGGATGTGACATATTTAATAGAATTCATTTAATGCAAAAGTTTATGCTTATTTATTAAAACTGGATCTATTAGTTGGGAATTCGATCCCCCAGCTTTGTGGGCAAAAAAAGAAAGAAAGAATGGAAAAAATGGGAAAAAGGGTGTGCAATATACCCAAAATACGTGATAGAGCTCTGCCATAATATCGCGGGGATAGGAGGGAAGCTAAACTGTGGCTGATAATTGCTTTGTGGGCGGAGCAGAGTACAGGGCTTGAAAATCTTAGATAAGGAAGAATTCGTCGGCATGAGGTTCAGAGATCCATTCCCCATCACCATTTTTCAGAGAGGTGATCTTACTCTTCTTTCTGTCAATGAGAGCTTGAGCATGGAAGTAAGCAGTATTGCCTTCCTCGTAGTTTATCAACTAAGCAATATGAATACCTTCTTTCAAGTAGTTGTAAGACTCGCTGAGTTGATAGACTCTGGAAGTAGCTGTAACCTCCCAATTGGGCCGGATCATTAGGAGTGGAACCAGGCCTGGGCCTTAACAGGGCCCGGCTAGTGCTGCGTTTTATTAATAACAAATTTAATGTTTATATATATATATATATATAGAGAGAGAGAGAGAGAGAGAGAGAGAGAGAGAGAAAGATAGAGTAGAGTTTATATAATCTGACATGCACGAGTCTAAATATGCTTGTGAATTTTTTATTCTTGGATTTGCATTGAGATTTAAACAAGGCGCTATATGTATTGTGATTTGGGCTGGATTCGGGCCGGATTTTATTTAATAAATTTTCGGCGAACCCGGCCTGACTAAATTTATTTGGGCTGGGTTGGGGCCTAAAGTGGTCCGATTCAATCCCGGCCCAGTTCAACCCTTGCGGATCACAGTTGTACGGGTGAACCGGGTGCACGCAATTAATTTTCCCCTCGTGGCATGGACCCCCGTACGCGAGGGTTTTGTGGAGAGGTTTTAGCTCCACTCGTACGCCCCCGCTCTCAAAACCCTCTCCAATCGTGCTCTAATCCTCTTTATTAGCCCCCAATCGAGGAGAAAGAAGGAGGAAGAGGAGGAGGATGAGCTCTCCCAACATCAGAGACCTCCTCACTTCGTTTAGCCCCTCCTCGGATTTCTTCGCCATCACCTCTGGCGATGGCCGAATCAAGGTGTGACTTTGCTTCGCTTTTCCTTCTCAATTTCTCCGCGAAATTTGTGAAATTTATTGGTTAATTAGGTGATAATTAGTGGGTTCTATGTTTTTTTAGATCTGGGATACTTTAAAAGGTCAGTTACATGCCCAGTTGGCCGACTTCGCGGCGTCCGGTGAGTTGGGATTGCTCTCGGAGGCGAAAAGCGGCCATCTTGCGTTGGATTACACTTGCATGAAGTGGGTGCAGTTGCAAAGCAAGGTAATTATTTGATTCAAGCTAACGATGGGACTCTCTTTTGAAGTTTTAGGTTGTGCCCATCAGGTGTTTGTGTTTGGAGCTGATGATGTTTGTGGGGTTTGTAGAAGAAGAGAAAGGGTGGAGGTTCCTTGTTGGTGCTCAGGACAGGAGGCGGTGATGTTTTGGCGATCGACGTCTCGACGGGGCAATCGAGATGGAAAATTAATGATTGCCATCCTGGGTAAGTTGGTTAACTGCATTGAAAACCAATTAGATTCAGTGTATGATTATATTTTGTGCTAGTTGTTTTTTGCTGCTATTCGTTGCTTGCCCACATGTAGCTGATTAGGGTTTTTTACGTTCTAACGCTTGTTCAGGGTGAAGAAATGCCTTCTCAGGCTCATTTTGAGAGGAACACAAACCAAAAGCCTGATATACTATAAAATAATGGTCCTTTAATGATGACTATATTTTGTAATGCATACAGAACTGGGAAGAGTGTCTCTATTTGTAGCTCACCTACCCATAGATGTGAATGTTAGTTTGCAGTAAGGAGAGACGTAATTAGTACTTACGGTGTACTTGTGTTATAACAGAATTCTCTTGCCAACTTATGTAATTTAGTGATAAATTTCAAATTAGAAAAGAAAGAAATCTTCTACATTTCCACTACTTTGAGATCTTCGTGCCGTGCTTTTTTGAAGTGGTGTAATGGTTTAAATTGCAGGGGTGTAACAGCTGTTTCCTTTTCCATAAACCGCTTATGTGTCTATACTGCTGGTGTTGATGGCATGGTCTGCCAGATTGATATTTTAACAGGAAAAGTTTTGGGCAGATTTAGATCGTCTTCAAAGGCAATATCCTCTTTGTCTGTTTCTTCAGGTACTGCGCTGTTCATATAATAGTTTCTAAATTTTCCTGTTTACACTCCTCCCCCTCCGTAGGTTGATTTAGTGCTGCTTCACCTTCATTAGGTTAGGTGCCATGTAGGACAGATTTCAACACTACTATATATTAAGATATTTGATATACGCAGTTGTTAAATTATGCCTTTTGAATGGCCCATATCCTATCCTACGATGTAGCGAACCTTCAAAATCCATTTTTCTTCATTGTGCTTTTCCGTAACAACAGAAGTTCTTTTAAGATTTCAAGCTTTAAAGAACAATTTACTTTTATCTTCTATATACTCTGATTGACTCATGTTATTTTCTTTTATTAGATGGAAAGATATTGGCCACGGCTGCTGGTCAATTGAAAACTTTCAATTGTTCTAACCAAAAGAAGATTCAGAAGTTTTCTGGGCATCCGGTGCGTGCAATTTAGCACCCTCACTTCAACTTTTATTTTCTCTTCCTTTTTGCTGGTCTTGATCATTTCGATATGCTTTCATATCTAGGGTTGATTGGAAAGTTACGTAAGTTTGACCTTCATTACAATTTCATCGTCATAGTTTCAATTGTAATAATTTAGTCCCTGAAGTTTGTTCTGCATGACAGTTTGAATATATTTGTTAATATACCATCTATAAAGGGTGCATGTCAGTACTATAGATAAACTTTGCTTTCGTAAGTTTGAAAATCTGAGGATGAAATTGAAATTGACCTTCAAGAACAAATTTGTTAAAAAAAAAGAAACTTCTTGGATGATTAAATTCAAATCTAAATTAAGCTTAAGGGATGAAATTGTAATTAACCGCCAGTTCTATCAGCTAAGCTATGATCCTTGCTCTCTTTAGGTCGGCGTTAGATGCATGATTTTCACCGAGGACACACAGTATATCTTATCATCTGGAGTTGGTGAGAAATACATCGCCATTTGGAAAGTTGGTGCTGTTAAAAGCGAGGGTGCGACCTGTATTCTCTCAATGGACCATCCACCTATCTTTCTGGATAGCAAGTGCATAGATACAGAGGGCAGTGATGGTGCAGGAATATATGTTTTGGCCATTTCAGAGATGGGCGTATGCTATTTCTGGTATGGAAGTAGCATTGATGACTTGAGGAATAAGAAGCCTACAAAGATTATGTTATCTGAGCCTTCTCTTGCGAAAGGAAATCATGGATTTGCAATTCTTGCTGCAAAAATTGAAGAAATAGGCAAACCTGCTTCCGGGCTAGTGCTTGTGGCCTGTGGCTCTGTTGTGAAGCCATCTTTTCAGAAACTGTTGGTCCAGTATGGCACGGACATAAAGTTGGAGTTGTCTCAAGTTGGGGCTCTCTTACCAGTGAGTCACTCTGCCATTCCTCGCAAAGGCCAAGCCGTACGAAATCAAGGTGCGACATACGATATATTCATCACTACCAAATCATCTATCTACATAATATATATTTATTTTGTATGTATTCATGTAAAGCATGTACGTACATGTTAGTAGATAATTTTGCAGTGGTATATAGGTACATATTTCTAACAGAATACTGTTTTTATAAAAACCATAACTTCTTTGGTTTTTATGAGTTTCTTGGCCAACTCTGTTTGGAACTCTGTTTGCAATTTGATTCCAGTTTTTTTTTTTTGGTTGATGCATCAGCAATCTTCTTCTTTGTTTCTAAGTTGTAGATGTTTTTTATCAACTCCACCTTTGCTGCAAAATGACTCGTCTTCTTCTTGAACAGTCACTGCACTAGACCGTGCAAACGCAGAAGATGCTATATTGCCTCTTCCAAAGTTGTACACTTACGACAAGAAAAGGAAACATCGTGTGACAGAATTAACCGCAGATACTGAGAATACAATGGCTGATCACAGTTATGATAAAACCTTGCCTGTAGATAAGAGTGGTAAGTATTCTTCTCATGAATGATAAGCTTTTCTTGATATTGTTTTCCTGATCACTAGCATGTTAGATTAAAAGAAGTGTAGATAGAAAATCAACTCTCTATTTTCATACAATTTTGTGTTTATAGATGGGCCTTTTTTCTTTTAGGTATAAAAGGGCTAAATGTATGTCGTTACATGATACTGTTCAGCGCTGTGTTCTCGAATATTCACTTAATGGAATGTTCTATAGCTTTTTTTATGGAAACTTCCAGTGCTAACAAAACTTGACAGAATTTCTAGAGTAATGAAGGGTTTTGTAAAATCAAAATGCATCTACGCTCTAGTGAAGGTTTTTATGGTGTTACCTCTTAACTGTTAAACTTGCCTCTGTAGTTCATCTTTTTGCTGAATATTGCTGGCTTATTTAGTGACAGTGCAAAGAATGGAAGAAGATACAATTTGCATTGAAGATAGGATGAGGGAGTTGGGGCTTCTTAGTACCGGTTCTTATCTAGAGAAGTACCACGATAGCACCATATCACTTGATGACGACACCCCAGCAAAGAAGGTTGTTATTTTTGTGATTGTGATTCCTATCGAATGTTCTTTTCAAGCAAAAATTAACTTAACTTTTGCAGTTAAGTCAACAGAAGTTTCTAACCCTCATTTGTTCTATTGCTAGATAAGGGCGCATATCTTGTCTATGAATCCCGATGATGCTTATAAATTTTTGGAAACCTTAGTGTCAGCATGGAAAACAAGGTATGCTGATTTCTACTTGCACATCTGCCCCTGTATTTCAGTTGCTGTTCTCGGCGATGCAGTGCTCACTGGAACCAGATTTTTGTGCTATATTTCTTCTTCAGGTCAAATACAGCAAAGCATATTCTACCTTGGATATATTGGTTACTAGCCATCCATGGTCGTTCTATCTCATCGCAAGAATTATCTTCACAAATATTAGATAATTTGCGGAAGGTACTTTTAGAACTTAATGCATGCTCTAATGCTGATGATCATGGTTGTACGTCAACCTGTGTTAATGCTTCCAAATTCATTGTATTGCTGTTTAATTTTCGTTCCGTATGCGCATATAATTTCTCTCTTCTGAAGTCTTTTCCATAAGGACATAAAAGTAGAATAAAAAGGAGCCTTTAGGAGAGTTAAAGAGAGAATAGGGGAGCTTAATGGCATGACAATGTACAGTTGCTATCCGAAAAAATGAGAGAAATCACAATTCTGCTTCGCATTTGGCAAAAACTAGTTCTCAGTCAAATAAACAATAAAGAAAAAAAAAAAAGAAAAAACAATTCTCAAGCATGAGTAAATAATACGTGTCTTGTATGACAATTCTTTGCTTTTTGGTGGGCAATGTTTTATGGTTTCGTTTTTCTCCTCTGCCAGATGATTTCAGTAAAATGTGCAGCTACCGGAGATTTATGCAAGCTGTCTGGCCGTCTTCAGCTAATAACGGCCCAGGTTCTGACGGATTGAAATATTTTTTGAAATTTTTTCTATACCAATTAAATCTACTGGAGTTTATCTCACTCACATGTTAATATTTTGGTTTCCTCTTTCACCAGATCAATAAGGCCGGTAATAATGTTGTCGTACCATCACCATCGGTGTGTGGTATTAAGCCTAAAGAAGGTGAAGATGAAGACGATGACGAAGAGTATGAAGAAATCGATGAAATCATTTACGGGGAAGAAGAGGATGCGTCAGAAAGTAGTAGCGATGATGCAGAAGAGCGAATGCAGCAATAAATAGTATTTTCGACAGTTTTATCTGTTCGTGTTCTTTATATAGATTACTTTTTTCTGAAATTGATGTAAGATTGGTTGATTCAATCCCCTGAGGCTTTGAGGGCAAGTGAAACGAATTTTGTATGCTCCGTATCAGGAATATTTCTTCCCTTTTTATGATATTTTTGTGTTTATTACTATTAATATGGTATTATTGTATTGATTTATAATTGTAATATAATATTCGGATTACAGTCTAAAGGGAATGGGAATTGAGAGGTGGAGAGATACCCCAGATTTGGTGAGATGGAAATTAATGATGAGAGAAGAAGCTTAGGGGTAGGAAAGGGTCATTTTAAAAAATTTTCTATAAATTATAAGATGAGATTTTTCCTCTCCTTTTTTTTTTTTTTTTTTTTTTTTTTTATGATAATTTTTTTGTACCTTTAGGTATTGTTTGGTTTGGGTACAAAGGGGGATATCCCTTCCTTTGTACCCAAACACTATTGAACAAAGGGTGAACTATTAGGTACAATAGTTCCAGTACAAACAGAATAAGTTGGAACAACAGTTCTTACCTATTATTTTATAAATTTTTTTTTTACCAAACTACCCCTTCTCCCCTCCTTTCTCTCTTTCCAATACACTCTAATCATCACAAATCCCTCTCTCTCTCTCCCTCTCTCTTTCTTCCCAATACACTCATCATCACAAATTTATAATTTAAAATTAATATTATAAAATTTTAAATTTTAAAATTTAAATGTTGAAATTTTATATTTAAAATTTTAAATTTAATTTGAGAAAAAAAATATTAAATTAAATATTATTTTAAAAAAATATAATTTGATTATGATTTTGATTTTATCTTAATTTTTTAAAAGCTTTAATTCATTAATTATCACATATTAAATCTTGAGGGTAAAAAAGTAATTTACCCAACTTAACCTCTTTATTTCTCTTATTCCTTATTATCATACCAAATACAAAATCTCTTATCCCTAGAACCATCCCAAACGCTTTTTTACCCTAGTTCCGTACTTTATACTTATATCTGGTACTACTAATTTTCACTAATCCCCGAACCAAACGATACCTTAGAAATTTTATATTATTTATAAGATTACGTGCGGAACCAAAGATAATGATCTAAAAAAATTTAGTGCAGTATTTTAATTAATTTTGGCAATTTTAGTCCTCTAGCTCATTTAAAAATAATTTAAATTGTGTTTGGCTGATTTTATGAAATAATAAAAAATAATAAAAAAAATGATAGTTGAATTTGATATAAAATATAATTTAATAAAATAATTTATTATAAAAATAATTTAGTATAATATTTAATAAAAATGATTTATTATAATATTTAAGTATAATTTATTATAAAAATTATTTATAATATTTAAGTACAAATAATATATATTAATATAGTACGATAAAATAATTTATTATTATATATAATATATTATTTTTATATACTTTATTTTAATTCAATTTACAATATTAATAAAATATAAAATTAAAATTTAAAATAGTACTATTCAGTCCAAAAATATGAAATAGTTTATTTTAAATTATTCTGAAATAATGGAGAATAACTTATGTATCATGAACACTTCTATAAGTCTCGCGTGTTCGTGTCGGATAATTGTCTTATGTGGACACTTTTTAGATGCGTGTTCAATATCGAACCATAGTGCATATAATTAAAAATATATATAAATTTTTATTTTATTTATTTACACATATATAATGTGAGATGATAAATATTTTAATTTTTTTGATGAATACATAAATTTTTTATTTTTTGAAGAATATAAATAAATTATGTTTGATGGAAGATTTTTTTTTAGAATATATAAATTATCAATAAAAAAAATATAATAATATTTTATCAAAATTTAAGATTTTTTTTTTAGAATATATAAATTATCAATAAAAAAAATATAATAATATTTTATCAAAATTTATATTTTATATATAATAAGTATATATTATTATATTAATAATATTATATTTTATTGTCCGTGTCCTAATTTTTAAAAGTTGCTAGTAGCCGTGTTCGAATCGTGTCGTGTTCCGTGTTCCGCATCGATGCACATGATGCTTAGAAAATAACTGATTGAAATATTTTATTTTTAATTAAAATTTAAAAGATATTTTGTTTGGTGTAGAGTCATTAATTCTAGATTATTTGTCATTCAACTTGACAATCTTCACCTACTTTACCTTCTTGATAGCGAGCAATCTTTGACCATTCCTCACACAAAATGAATGCCAACAAAAAGAAAAAATAGTTTTAATTTAGTCAATATGTTAGCCAAAGAGGCCGTCCAAATGAAGAAAAAAAATAAACACGTCCACACCTTTGAGATCCACCTACCATAATTTATCAATTAGACCCACCGACCTACCATGTTTACAATAATCACTGGCTAGTAACTAATTAAAATATCTATATAAACCCTTCCTCACTTCACTAAAATCTCATCCCCTTCTCCATACACATACTTACTATACAAACTCACACAAGAGAATAGTTGCATAGTAAAGAGATCTAATTAACTAATTAAGATCTAGCAAGAATGACTTCTCCTGCGAGCTGGAGCTTTGAGATCGAGTCCCCGGTCGCGGCGCCGCGCCTGTTCCGTGCCGCCATCCTCGACTGGCACAGCCTCGCCCCGAAGCTCGCCCCGGAGATCGTCGTGAGCGCCACCCCGATCGAAGGCAGCGGCGGCGTCGGAAGTGTGAGGCAGTTCAACTTCTCCCCAGGTACTAATATACAGCTAAGAACATATATTGCTGCAGTTATGTATACATGCATACATAAAGCCATATATAAATATAATGTTCATGATACAAAGCCCTATATAGGTTAAGAAATAACAACAACATCAACAACAATAACAATAATAATGATAATATTATTGTACTTTTATAAGTTTATCGTGCGCACTAGATCACAATTAATGAATAATAAAGTCGCTCTCAGTCAAAGCTCTGTTGTTAGTAATTAATCTAGAGCTATTAATAATATTACATCATTCTCCAACTTATTATTATAATAAAATATTTCTATTTTAAGTGGACTGATTCTGATTCATGTGCACGAATAAATGGTAATCGCTAACGTGCCATTACGTACGTGAATATTACTTTATTATTAGTATTTTCATTTTACCGAATATATATATATATATATATATATATATATATATATATATATATATATATATATATATATATATATATATATATAGAGGAGATGAGAACAAGTCAAAATTAAGCAGCAACGTTTTTTAATTCAAAAATGTTACTGATCGGACCAAAATTTTGCTGGTTCAATTTGACTAGTTTATTTAGATGGTTGGTTACTATAATTATACTTTTATTAGTTTAGTTTAGTTTAGATTAGATCACAGCTTATCTTAATTCTAAGCAGTAGTGGTTATTGCATGTTTGGTAATGAGTTTTCTTTTAACTTTAATTACACGCATGCATGATCGATCGATGAATTCTTCTTTTGTAGCATTGCCTTTCAAGTACACGAAGGAGCGCCTGGACTTCATAGACAACGACAAGTACGAGTCCAAGCAGACCGTGATCGAAGGCGGCGGCATCGGTGTCAAGCTCGAGTCCGCGTCGTCCCACATCAAGTTCGAGCCTGCGGGCAACGGCGGCAGCGTCTGCAAGGTCGTCGCGACCTACAAGCTCCTCCCGGGGGTTACCGTCGACGACGAGATCACCAAGGCCAAGGACTCCTTCACCAAGATCATCAAAACTGCTGAGGCTTATCTCCTGGCCAACCCAGATGCCTATGTGTAATGCACTGTCTTAATTGGTCCCTACACTGCAGTACTGCTAGTGTCCTTATTATTAATTATTAGTTGTTATGATAAAATAAGTTGGAGTAATAAGGGTCTTAAGGAAATTATCTAGTGTTTGTGTTCGTGTTTGTATTTGTGTTTGTGTGAGAGAGAAAGAGTATGTATTATTATTCCTGGGCTTCTCGACGAATTTTGAGTTTCCTTTAAACAAAAGATATGGAAGTGCCCTTTTTGAGGATTTGTTTCAACATATGTTTCCTTTGTTATTCTACTAATCTTTCTAAATTACATTTTTCACAGTTTGCAAAACGACATGCCTATGCACAAGGTGGAAATAATATTTTTGCACCAGTAAAAAGGGAGCTTATTTTCGACATCGTGTGATCTTTAGTCCTTTTTTCTGATAAAAATTTGACATAATTTACTGCAAATCAAGGTTAGAAGGCCTAAATGCTTTCTATAAATATCATACTTACCAGGATATGTCCGATTATGACAATGTTGTAAAATAAAATTAAAACTTTAGATCGTTCCTTACGTCATGATTTTTAATTTTCTATACTTGATTGTAGACGACGATTCTTCGTTTCGATTCGTCCTCGTGCGCAATCTGCCGAGAAGTTTCCTATCTACTCCTTTATCCCCGGAGATGGAGCCGTCGCAAAAAATATGAATTAGGGTTAGACCGGGACTCCGGTTATGTCATATATATATATATATATATATATATATATATATATATATATATATATATATATATATAACCGAATGTAAGGATATTTTAATTACGTTCGTTCATCAAGAATGTGTCCAGATATATTTTAACCGATTGGATTGACTGTATCTTTAAAGATCGACTTGAATAAATTACGTAGGCCACACATCCAACATTCTCCAACTCAACTAAGAAATAATAATACTTTGATCATAGCGGTCATATTCAAAATGAACACTTCCTTCTATATATCAAAAGTATGTATTTCTTAATTAAATATCTTTATAAGTTATAACTATATGAACTTGCTATAAGTTCAATTTAGAGTCCCACTTTAATGCACAACTAGTTACAGACCCGCGCTTCGCGGCGGACGAATAAATTTACAATAAATTAATATTAATAATTAATAAGTAATAAATAATAAATTATTTATAAAGATAAAAATATTTTATATATTATAAAATTTTTAACTTTCTAAGTCAGAATATATGAGCTTCATTACTTTGATACAAAATAAAAAAAAGGAACACAAAAGTACAATTAATACATATATCAATTGTTCATTAACTAATAGCATCACTTCAACTTTAAATTCAAAAAGATGCACGATTAATACGTAGAGCAGTCTAATTATTTGTTGTTAGTAGAAAAAGGCTTATTATTTGTTGCTGGTGGATGGCCCCTCATCTTCTGTGAGCCTGCAATGTCAATAGATGGAAAGTGAACAAAAAATAAAAAATTTCATGGTGAAAAGCTCAAAAAGAGGTTGGTACAACAAAATTACTTAAGACATTTTCTGTCTGATTTTTTTATATCTGAAGCTAATTAAGCAACATCTTTAGACAATCTGATAAAAGCCAACGCAGTACATTAGTAACTGAAACATAGTAGTCACTCAGGAGATTCCAAACTATGGGTTCAATCCCTTGGTTTGGTTGCTTCTCTGATACTATATAAGTCGAAGAAAGAAGATAGTAAAAGCAACCCTACTTTCTCTAATTTTCTTCTTGGATAGTTCTGTTTATCTGTCTCCATAAGATCTTATTGAATCCAGATAAAAAAAATGTATGATCACAAAAAGAAAGCTACTAATTTCCTAAACGGTAACGGACTGGGCCAACTGGGCCATAAAGAGCCTTTGACTGGGCCAGGGCCGGTGGAGTAACATAGGCACACTACTATGTATGAGGTGGGCCTTCTAAGGCCCATTTTCAAGATCCAGGCGTCGGTCATGGGTCAGGGCCGAGAATGGGCTGTTATTGGAATGGGCAGATTCTGGGCCCATTCCAATTGCCTATTTTGGTGGGCTAGTAAAAGTGTATATACCTTAATTAATATTATAACCTATTTTGGGCCCACTTGCAGCCCATTAGTATCATCCCCTAGTTTTCAGATCATTATAAGTATCAATTATATGTATCAATTATAAGTACCATTCAATATACAACATCCCCAAATACCAAGAACAATGATTGCCCTAGGTCCATTCATATCGAAAAGAATGCGACGGCTGCCAACACTAAACCAAAATTTGGAGCTCCATCGAAAGAGGCAATGACAATTGCTTTGAGGCCATTTAATTTGCAAGAAGTAGTTGATCTAAAAACATTAAACATAAGCAGGCATGAGAGTAAACCCCAAATATCGACCAAATGCATCAAAAAATGCATATAAAAAACTTCTCAAGATTATCTGATGCTGGGTGGACAGCCTAAAAGGAAACAAAATCATGGAAAAACTTCTCAAGCTTTATCAAAAGAAAATTGGCTAAATTACAGAAAACACTCCTCTAATATCCCGCTTTTCCACTTTACCTCCCTGTCTTTTAAAAGTCGACAATCTGCCCCCTCGTAATTACCGAAATATGCATTTACCCCCCTGCCAGATATGAAAGTCCATCTATGAGCCTCTAATGAGCCAATTGCTTGTAACAAATTGGTAAGAAACCAATTCATATCTGGCAGGGGGGAAAAGGTAAATGCATCCATTAGAGGCTCATGGATGGACTTTCATATCTGGCAGGGGGGGTAAATGCATATTTCGGTAATTACGAGGGGGCAGGTTGTCGGCTTTTAAAAGACAGGGAGGTAAAGTGGAAAAGCGGGATATTAGATGGGGGTTTTCTGTAATTTAGCCAAGAAAATTAAATTCATAGATAAGAAAGGGGTATACCTCTTACCTCATATGCTACAATCTTCTCTAGCAATGATGCAGAGTCATCCCAAGTTGAAAGGAGTATAACTCTTACCTCATATGCTACAATCTTCTCTAGCAATGATGCAGAGTCATCCCAAGTTATCTGATGAAGCTCCAAAGCTACTGGACTAAGCCATGGTATATGATCCTTTCCTTCAAATATGAATCCAATGCACGCAAAGATGGCAAATTTTTCTTCCTCAAAAACAAAAGAGAAGAGAGAAGAGATTTTATTGACCGCCAAAGAATTATTTAAATCTTAAAAAAAAAAAGATTAGCTATAAGTTACAAACAGATTGTGCCTTTGCTCATTGTTTGCTATTTTAGTCCATCTCTTACTATTGACCAATTTAACTGCATTGCATATTCCCAGCATAGGATATGAATACCTCCATTTTTCAGTCAAAAAAATCACCTAATCCAGTAGATGATGGAAATACGTTTCTTATTCAACAAATCGAGATGAATCTCATCCAAAACGACTAACTAAAAATTTCTCTTCGGGTTCATTAATCAACTGAAGAGCCCGTATTCTTTGCCATGCACATGAATGCCTTGTCACCATATACGAAATGCATATAAAAAACACAATCTGATTCTAAGGAACAGAAGTCCCACAATCGAGACGGTTGTATAACTACAAATTTACATTGATTAGCACTGTATCCTGCGGCACCATACCCCGCCAAGCACTGTATTATGTAGCAGTTACCTTAAGGCATCCAAGCCACCTTGCCAACTTGAGAGTACACAATAAACGGAGTGCTTGGCGAAAAGCATGTAAGGCTCAAATTTTACCTTTCAAAATATAAATAATTATGTTGATCATTATGCCGGCCCAAAATTTGGAGTCTTATCGAAAAAGCCAACTACGATTACCCTGAGGCAATTCAATATGTCACATCCTCTCTTATCACGACGAACTATATTTTGAAATAGTATCGAAAAGGATGCGCCGATTGCCCCAAGGCTACTTGTCGCACTGCGCCACGCTGTGCCCTTGGGCATTGTCAGTAGGTCAAGAAATATCAGAGATTTCTATATATCATCACCGCCTTACATTCCGCAGCCGTCCAAGAGACCCTCTGTTAAGCTATCCATCATAGCATATAACAGTGCTGCAGAATAAAGTGCTTAGGGAGTAAACCTTTTTTTACCGTCTTTGGCAGAATACAGTGGGGAAAAAGAACAATGTCTCAGTTAACAAACACAATGTCTCAAAAGCCAATTTAAAATTAGCAAACACAATGGCCCAGTTAACCATGGTAAAGCTAGGAGGACCAGAAAAAAATCAGAGAAGTAAAAAACTGACAAATGACATGTGGGGAAAAAGAACCAAAAATTAAATATTGGACATACCAGTCATGTGAAAAACGATGCATAGCAAAGTCTAACATGATATTACATAGCAGATGAGAAAAGGAAAGAACCTAAGAAGCATCTAAGAATCAATCACCACAACTACAGTAAAAGGCGAGAGCACCAAACCTCTGTCTTGTAGGCCACCAGAAGAAACAAAAGAAAAGCCGACCAAGCCCTTGTCTGCAGATATAGACAGCAATAGAAAGAAGAAGAAGTTGCAAGATACAAAGTAAGTGAGCAAAGGAGCTCACCATTCCAACAGTATATATAGACGAATAAAGTAAGGGAGAACAGAGCAGCGTCACCGCGCGAGTAGACAGCCAAACGGCACCGGAGAGAGGGAGAGAGAGAGAGAGAGAGAGAGAGAGAGAGAGAGAGAGAGAGAGATGGAGAGAGAGAGAGTCGTGGGTAGTAGATCTATCATACCTTGTTGATCGGGAAAAGAAAATAGAAGAAATAGAGATCATGCGCCGATCGGCTCCATTTAATGCCGGAGATACAACAGATCCGATCGTACACAACTTCCCATCAGCAAAAGGAGGAGAGATAGAGAAAGTACCATATAGGAGGAGGATGATCTTCTTACCGATTCGTGGTAGGTAGAGAAGAAGGAAGAAACAGAAAGGGCACCAACTCCGGCAATCCATGAGATGGGAGCCAGGGTAGGCTCGGGACAGAAAAGCGGTGATGGGAAAGAAGCCCCAAACCACGGAAAGAGAGAAGGGACCCACGTAGCCAAAAGCGCGGAGAAGCGGTATGGCGTGCCAGGGTAGGCTCAGGACAGAAAAACGGCGATGGGAAAGAAGTCCAAACCACGGAGAGAGATGAGGGACCCACGTAGCCGAAAACACAGAGAAGCGGAGAAACAATTCAGGCTTCCCCCTTTAATGTAATTGTCACGTCCCGGGGTCGAAACTGGGACCCGGGCTCGCCAACAGATCCGCCGCCCATACGGTGAGCCCTGTATAGGCGAAGAGTCTAACCTGCAAATAAACATCTATACTAGAAGATATCAGAGCTGAAATAGTAAAAACTAACTATTAACATAAAGTAAAACTGTCTCTCAGAATAATACAAGGCATCCTCACCAGAAATACACAAGAGTCTCTCAAAATGGGAAAATAAAGGTACAACTCGATACCTCACTACAATAAGTCTCTCAACATGAACTCTCAAAGTATACAAGGGGTACATCTACTCTCAGGATGACGACAACTGGTAGGGATCTAGCTCGCGACTCCCTCACCTCGATCTGAAGAAGTAGCAGCTAGAACAGCAGGAACAGGCGTAGAACTCCCTGGGAAAAAAGACACCACAACGGGTGTGAGAACTACATCCCATAGTAGCTCTCAGTAGGTGCCGTCAACAAGCCCAATGGTCTGCCCACTAAGTCTACTAGAGGCAAAAGAAAGCAAATGCAGTGTTGAAGGGAAAAAAAACTGGAAAATAAACTCTACAGCTACTATGCCCCTATCTAGATGCTCAAAGAGCGAGACAGATGAAAAACATGATGCAACTACTGACTCTCCAGTATAGTCACCCAATCTATACTGACCGCCACAAAGGGTCTAGTCAAACCTGCGTCTCCCCTACTGCTGCACATCGACGGGTCTACCGTAGGGTGTCCGTGACTGCCAAGACTGGCTCAGCCAGAGGGATGGCGTCGACAAGTCGCGATAGCAAGTAACAGGCCCAACTCCGGAGTGGCACTCGAGGGGCGCGACCCCACCAAGCAAAGTATCCGCGCATCTCTGTCGAGCTCAAATGTGGCTCCTGCAGGCTATGATCCAATTCACTGTCACATTCACTAGCTGGAACTACACTGCTGATGTCACCTCTCTCACTCAATGGCTAGAAATACTCACAGCCGGGACTACCGTCTACCCGACGGCTCCCACAACAGAACCCCAAACTCAGGAGAACCGACACTATAAGGGTTCGAAAATCCCGATAGGTCGGTGCCTAGAACCCTATCAAACAAGAACAGACTCCAGGCTCCACCTATCGAGGTTCCCGACCCCCTTACAGTTCGGGGACACAACAGCCTCTGAACAACAAGCGGAGGACACCAACTAGGGCCCGAAAGTCCCGGAAGACCAATACCTACAACCCTATTAAACGAGAACAGGTCCTAGGCTCGGCCCCCGTGGCTTTCGTCCCGAAAATAGGAACGGTCCCTAGAACCCAGATCACCCAGACTCTCTCAGGTGAGGAAGTTGTAATAAATAGATGGCAGTTGTTATTAAAAATTATTTTAATTTGGGAAATCCAATTTAGTATATTTTAATTTCTTTAAGAAAATTGGTTTAAATAAATGGATTTTTCCAAACCCCGAAGGGCTATTGCCATCACCCAAATCAAACAAGAACAGGCTCGGCGACCCCTCGAGATTTAGAAGAAAACATTAATTTACAAAAATCATGTGTGTCAAAAAAATCAGGGTCCTAGGTCCTTCTGACATTGGTAAACAACTGCCACTAACCCAGTGGCGACAATTGAAACATCTCGGGACCGCCGTTTACCCAAACGGCTCCCGCCACAGACGAACAATCAACTATATCTACCAGACTCCACTCTGCTCCCAAGCACGAGTGAAAAAATGCAACCCACACTAAGAAAATCCGACCCCTCGGCCCACTACCCGGGCGAGTAACCACTATGTCCAGGAAGAGTAAGGTGTGGATGTCTAAAGTAAAATAACCTAGCCCATGTTGAAGTTTTCTAAAGTCTAGTTAAATATTCTGCATATGACGGGGGTGCTAGGTCAAGTTCCAAGATGACAATGAATTACAGATAGTAGAAAACAGAAGGTTGCAAGATTATCAAATGGCACTAGAATTATTAGCTATCAACTTCAAGCATACTACACAAGAGTATCACTATCATACATGGTCCTACTATAGTTGATTTAATGAACGTTCCATAAGTCTTAGAGACAGGGCCACCCACCTGAAGGTGCACAACTGTCCGGGGTCGTACAGCTAAGAAAGCCCTGAAACAGCTATACCAGCACGATCACCAAGCCAACAGTACAAAAGCAGTGTTCAATGCATCCTGGGTACAAAATACATCCATAAATTACACTTAATTCCACTAAATACAACATTTTAAAAATCTACGATGAACAGTCTTATTCCTACGAAATTTTCACCTGTAAAACAGCTTCCAAAAATTCCAGTAAAAATATGACAGCGATCCTCGCGTCGATACCTTCGAAACGGATACTTGTACGTCCAAAACCAAGTTCGGTAGGTCAAGATATAAATTCGGCAAGGTGGGGCACTCAAACAATTTCTGCATCAAAACTGTAGCATTGTACACAGGGAAATAGGGATTTTCACCTCCAAATAAATATCTGAAAAATCTAAGAAAAATACGAGCGCGTTCCTTGCGATCTGTAGATGAAAAAGTTGTACAAGCACATTTCCGTCTGACGCTCGTGCGCGAAGATATCGCCAAAACACTCTGATGCTGTCCCAAACATCCACACAGAAAAAGAGTCACAATGGCACCTCGGGATCCGTGCCAAACACTCAAAACGGGAAAGCACGATCAATATGAAAGATGAAGATTTACCTCTTAGGAGTATGTCGGCGTAAGAATCACTAAAAAAGGAGGTCGGGGTAGCCCAGGGGAAATTTCACTCCGATCTGCGACGAAGAAGAACACTCAAGATGAAACGTCGCTCCGCGCCGTAAAATCTGGAACCTCGGGATGCGTGCTCCTAAAAATCCCAAAACTCTGCAGGAAGATCGAGCACTTGAAGGTCTACAACTTTCCTAAAGGGTGCAAGGGCTGGGGAGCTCGGAAAGGTGGAGAAAATGGCAGAGGAAAGGGGCTCGGGTTCAAGAAATAGGCCAGCCAAACCAAACAATTCCAAAAATGACCTATGTGTCCCCATTTCCGGGCGTCCGAAACTTCCGGGCTGCTACAGTAACGGGCCGGCCCGTTACTGTGCAGGCCCGGAAAGCCCACAACCCGCCACGCGTCTTGTCTCCGCGCCCGCCGCGCCCGGAGCACGTGCGCCCGCGAACCGCGGGGCGACACGCGGCCGACACGCCAGCGTGGGCCGGCTGCACCCGGCAAATCGTGGGGCGCCACGTGGCGCCCCCATGTCGCCCCCAACCACCACCGTACGGCCACCTGCTCCGCCACTGCGTGGACCGCGCGCACCAAGACCGGCCAACCACGAGGTGACACGTGGCCAACACTCGGTCCACCGTCCACCCCGCCAAGGCCCGTGGACCGCGCCTGCTGCGCCAGCCAACCGGAGCGCGCCACGTGGCCCGCGCCTGGTGCACGCCTCCCGCGATGGACCGGCCGCCTCTCCTCGGCCCGCAGCCGCGCTCCGCCGCCCGCCGCCGCCGCCGGCGCCTCTCCGGCCGCCGTAACAGCACCCCAAGACCTCGAAATGCGTGTTTTCGCGTCCGGGCTTCGAAAAATTCAAGTAAATATTCCATTTCGCTCGTTTTCGCGCGCTGAATCCAAATCCGATGTCCGTTCGGCCAAATTCCACCTCTAAAATTTCCTAAAAATTCTCGAAAAAATAAACTTGATCCGATGTCCGTTCGGCCGAATTTTATTTAATAAATTTTGGGCGAGCCCGGCCTGAAGCACTCTAAATTGATTTGGGCCGGGTTTGGGCCTAAAGTGTCCAATTCGATCCCGGCCCAGAGGCATGGACCCCCGTACGCGAGGGTTTTGTGGAGTGGTTTTAGCTCCACGGAGCGAAGAATCGCGGCGCGCGACTCATACGCCCCCGCTCTCAAAACTCTCTCCAATCGTGCTCTAATCCTCTCTATTAGCCCCCAATCGAGGAGAAAGGAGGAGGAAGAGGAGGAGAATGAGCTCTCCCAACATCAGAGACCTCCTCACTTCGTTTAGCCCCTCCTCGGATTTCTTCGCCATCACCTCTGGCGATGGCCGAATCAAGATGTGACTTTGCTTCACCTTTCCTTCTCAATTTCTCCCTTTCTTTGTTGGTTTATGAGCGAAATTTGTGAAATTTATTGGTTAATTAGGTGATAATTAGTGGGTTCTATGTTTTTTTAGATCTGGGATACTTTAAAAGGTCAGTTACATGCCCAGTTGGCCGACTTCGCGGCGTCCGGTGAGTTGGGATTGCTCTCGGAGGCGAAAAGTGGCCATCTTGCGTTGGATTACACTTGCATGAAGTGGGTGCAGTTGCAAAGCAAGGTAATTTTTTGATTGAAGCTAACGATGGGACTCTCTTTTGAAGTTTTAGGTTATGCCATCAGGTGTTTGTGTTTGGAGCTGATGATGTTTGTGGGGTTTGTAGAAGAAGAGAAAGGGTGGAGGTTCCTTGTTGGTGCTCGGGACAGGAGGCGGTGATGTTTTGGCGATCGACGTCTCGACGGGGCAATCGAGATGGAAAATTAATGATTGCCATCCTGGGTAAGTTGGTTAACCGCATTGAAAACCAATTAGATTCAGTGTATGATTATATTTTGTGCTAGTTGTTTTTTGCTGCTATTCGTTGCTTGCCCGCATGTAGCTGATTAGGGTTTTTTACGTTCTAACGCATGTTCCGGGTGAAGAAATGCCTTCTCAGGCTCATTTTGAGAGGAACACAAACCAAAAGCCTGATATACTCTAAAATAATGGTCCTTTAATGATGACTATATTTTGTAATGCATACAGAACTGGGAAGAGTGTCTCTATTTGTAGCTCACCTACCCATAGATGTGAATGTTAGTTTGCAGTAAGGAGAGACGTAATTAGTACTTACGGTGTACTTGTGTTATAACAGAATTCTCTTGCCAACTTATGTAATTTAGTGATAAATTTCAAATTAGAAAAGAAAGAAAACTTCTACATTTCCTCTACTTTGAGATCTTCGTGCCGTGCTTTTTTGAAGTGGTGTAATGGTTTAAATTGCAGGGGTGTAACAGCTGTTTCCTTTTCCATATACCGCTTATGTGTCTATACCGCTGGTGTTGATGGCATGGTCTGCCAGATTGATATTTTAACAGGAAAAGTTTTGGGCAGATTTAGATCGTCTTCAAAGGCAATATCCTCTTTGTCTGTTTCTTCAGGTACTGCGCTGTTCATATAATAATTTCTAAATTTTCCTGTTTACACTTCTCCCCCTCCGTAGGTTGATTTAGTGCTGCTTCACCTTCATTAGGTTAGGTGCCATGTAGGACAGATTTCTACACTATTATATATTAAGATATTTGATATACGCAGTTGTTAGATTATGCCTTTTGAATGGCCCATATCCTATCCTACGATGTAGCGAACCTTCAAAATCCATTTTTCTTCATTGTGCTTTTCCGTAACAACAGAAGTTCTTTTAAGATTTCAAGCTTTAAAGAACAATTTACTTTTATCTTCTGTATACTCTGATTGACTCATGTTATTTTCTTTTATTAGATGGAAAGATATTGGCCACGGCTTCTGGTCAATTGAAAACTTTCAATTGTTCTAACCAAAAGAAGATTCAGAAGTTTTCTGGGCATCCGGTGCGTGCAATTTACCACCCTCACTTCAACTTTTATTTTCTCTTCCTTTTAGCTGGTCTTGATCATTTCGATATGCTTTCATATCTAGGGTTGATTGGAAAGTTACGTAAGTTTGACCTTCATTACAATTTCATCGTCATAGTTTCAATTGTAATAATTTAGTCCCTGAAGTTTGTTCTGCATAACAGTTTGAATATATTTGTTAACATACCATCTATAAAGGGTGCATGTCGGTACTATAGATAAACTTTGCTTTCATAATTTTGAAAATCTGAGGATGAAATTGAAATTGACCTTCGAGAACAAATTTGTTAAAAAAAAAGAAACTTGTTGGATGATTAAATTGAAATCTAAATTAAGCTTAAGGTATGAAATTGTAATTAACCGCCAGTTCTATCAGCTAAGCTATGATCCTTGCTCTCTTTAGGTCGGCGTTAGATGCATGATTTTCACCGAGGATACACAGTATATCTTATCATCTGAAGTTGGTGAGAAATACATCGCCATTTGGAAAGTTGGTGCTGTTAAAAGCAAGGGTGCGACCTGTATTCTCTCAATGGACCATCCACCTATCTTTCTGGATAGCAAGTGCATAGATACAGAGGGCAGTGATGGTGCAGGAATATATGTTTTGGCCATTTCAGAGATGGGCATATGCTATTTCTGGTATGGAAGTAGCATTGATGACTTGAGGAATAAGAAGCCTACAAAGATTATGTTATCCGAGCCTTCTCTCGCGAAAGGAAATCATGGATTTGTAATTCTTGCTGCAAAAATTGAAGAAATAGGCAAACCTGCTTCCGGGCTAGTGCTTGTGGCCTATGGCTCTGTTGTGAAGCCATCTTTTCAGAAACTGTTGGTCCAGTATGGCACGGACATAAAGTTGGAGGTGTCTCAAGTTGGGGCTCTCTTACCAGTGAGTCACTCTGCCATTCCTCGCAAAGGCCAAGCCGTACGAAATCAAGGTGCGACATACGATATATTCATCACCACCAAATCATCTATCTACATAATATATATTTATTTTGTATGTATTCATGTAAAGCATGTACGTACATGTTAGTAGATAATTTTGCAGTGGTATATAGGTACATATTTCTAAGTAACATAATACTGTTTTTATAAAAACCATAACTTTTTTGGTTTTTACTCCCTCATCCTCTTCCTCCTCAACATCGTCGTGCTCGACCTCTTCATCGCCTTCATCTCCCTTCACTCCCTCTATAGTAGTTATTCGCAGTTTGTGGAGATCTTCGAACTCGGAATCCATCGTCGTCTTCGTGGGAAGACCAGGGGAAGGAGAAAACCCTGATTTGTTCTAATTCTCTACGTCGTTCTCTCTCTAAACCCCTTATTTGTAATTTTTGGTCCACCGCTAGACCGGACCGGTTTAGTCCCGAACCGGTTCGGCCCCGGTTTGGCGGGAAAAGCGTGCCCCTTTCCCGCCATTTTCCTTCCCCTTCCCCCATTATTCGACCTCGTAGATTCATCTCCACTACACTTTTCCTCCCAAAAAAGCCAGTTTTAAGCAAATCTAGGTGAGTTGCAACATTTTTTTTTCGTATTTGTTTTTGATTTTGTTGGAGTGTGTTTGATCTATTTTCCTTCACTATTTTGTTGATCCGTGCAAGGTGGATTCCTCCAAATCATGGCGAAAGATCGAATTCCTAACGAAGGAGATGCGATGCAAATTGATGGTGGTATTCGCGAGGAACGAGCAGCGAGAGCAATTCTCGAAGGATTCAACGCCGATTATCTCAAAATTTTCTACGGTGATAATTGATGATTCGATCAAACAATCAATTTTTCCTTTTTTTTTTTTTTTTTTTTTTTTCTGTTTTTTGACATCATTTGTACACCTTCAATGCGGATTATCTCAAAGCTTACTACAGCAATAATAAAAAAAACATTAGAAAAGAAACCTAAATGTCTTAGATTGGCTATTTACGATCTAGGTAAAGTAATTAACAGATATTGCATATCAAATCCTTAAGCTTAGACCGCGCAATTTTGTTTTTGATTTGTGTCAGCTGCGCGAATTTGGTCATGTCGTTTTGTCTGTGTTTGCGCGAAGCCACGATTATCTGACAGTTAAATGATGCTAATCTGTCACAGGAAAGCTCTTCCCTTATGCCGATATGTTTAAATGGCTGTCTTACGGAAATGGTATATTACGTCTCCTAACGCGGCTTTAAACGACAATGCTATTGTTTTATTGGCTGATTCTAATCTTTCTTGCCACAATTTTGATTCGTTTCTGCAGATGGAAAGCATCCAGCATGCGATCGCTTCTACTTTGGTCGACGTGAATTCTCTTTTACTCTCGAGAATGACATCTACATCCGGTTCCAGTCATTTGGCAGTGCAAATGAAATGGAAAACTCGATCAAGGAGAAGTGCCCTTTTAAGATCGACATTGGACCAGTTTATAGTGTAGATGTATGGTAGACGCGTTTTAAGCTTGAATTCTGTGTGATGGAATGCACCAACGTATGATGAATTGTTAGCAATGTATACACCAGAGGAGATTTATTTTGTCACAAAATCAGAAAAAAACTTAATAGTAACCTATTTTATCAACAGTAAAAGAATAGAGACGTCTATTCGTTGAGTGCACTCTATTCTTAGAATTTTGATTTTCCTTTAAACAAAAGATATGGAAGTGCCATTTTGTGGATTTGTTTCAACATATTTTCCTTTAATCATTCTACTAATCTTTCTAAATTACATTTCCCGCAGCCTGCAAAACGACATGCCTATGCACAAGGTGGAAATAATGTTTTTGCACCAGTAGAAAGGGAGCTTATTTTTGACATCGTATGATCTTTAGTCCTTTTCCCTGATAAAAATTTGACATAATTTACTGCAAATCAAGGTTAGAAGGCCTAAATGCGCTCTATAAATTTCACACTTACCAGGATATGTCCGATTATGACGACGTTCGATACTGCTGCTCAGGAGCTGATATCTGCCTAGAGTGCTGGCCTTTAATGACTATTGCGATCAAAGTTATTGATTCTGCACTTAGAGGTTTGCTATTTTTCATAAGTTTTATGAGGGATCACTTCTTTTAATCGATTTTAATTTCTTTGCTATGAAAGACTGAGTTTGGTTTCATGTTTTTTCCTTTTGTAACAAACTTGTAGAGGATTTTGGCTTCAACCATATCTTATGGGTCTATAGCGGTCGTCGTGGTGTCCATTGTTGGGTTTGTGACAGCAAAGCTAGAAGGTATTCGAGAAGAACTATTATTTGTTTTTTTTATGGCTAAAATTATCTAAAGGACAATAATTTGGAAGCAACAAATTTCAGGCTCAACAATGAACAAAGGGCAGCTGTTGCCGATTACTTTCATGTTTATAAGGTGAGACTTCTACCTCACAAAATATTCAGTCAAAAGTTTCGACGAACTAAAAAAAATGGAAGTTTTCTATCTGCTGGTCTAGGGTGGTGAAAATAGTTTGAAGAAAGTGACCTTAGCAGGACCTGTTCTCCATCCTTTTCTAGCGTACGTCTTGTCTTATATATACACCTATTATATACAACACCTATATTTATCAGAAAATGTCATTTGAAGTATTACTTAACTTGCAGGAGATCGTATACAGATGTCCTGAAGTCCTTTTTTGAAGAGAAACTACTTCGTAGCCAGAACCTGCTAGCTTCTGAAGAGAGATGTCAGAAGATTCTGGGTCTCATACCTGATGAATGTAAACAAACGGACAAGCTAGTTGATTTTTTTGCTTTAAGTTCCTACTCCATCCTTCTTGATAAGTGCTTCTCTTTTCAGCTGTTGCTGCGGAGCTTCTTGACAAGTGGCAAGGAAATAGAAGGTCTTCCATTTCCAAAGAAGATGTTAATGTTGTTCGATGGGACCAATTAAAGCACATGCTGCAGTCGGGAAAGCAAAAGGTGCAATTGATGGTTTGATTGTAGCTTTCGATGCATATGCCTTTACATGCAGATGCTTAGTTTCCTACACTCTCCTTTTCACTTTATTGTCTTGCTTTTGTAGAATATTTTTAAGCATATAGAGGGAGAAATCATTAAGCAATTGCTACTACATACATATCAAACGCCGTATTGCTTATATTAACAATTTGGCTAGGGAGAGTTGTGTTTAGGAATAAATATATTGAACAACTGGAGATTTTCTGAGAAGTATGAATTTGTCAGAAGGATCTAATATGACCTTGCATTTTGAACATTGTGGTATGTATATGGTATCTCTTGATGTTTTTGGATATCTCAAGAGTGTACAATGAGTATGGGTGAGTCCAAAGCTTTATCCTCTAGGAACTATTAAGATGAATGATCAAAATTCTTTAAGCCACTATTTGTATATTCTCTGTTTCATTTAACTCTATAATGCTAAAATGTTTCAGATTAAGTAGTCTCTTTGAGATGGATAAGAGCATGGCGAGGTTATAAGTTCAAAAAACCAAAAGCACATTTTCTGTAGATGTGCGATAGAAAAAGTTCAAGGATTTGGCACAATTTGTTAGCAAATTTGCAATAGAATTCTTGTTATTTATGTTTTGTTAACTTATTGTTTGTGTTTTCTGAACTCATTTTTTCTTCTTTTTCGTTGTTTGCAGATACAGGGGCTCCGTAGGTGTGTAGAAGAGATTGTTTTCTCATATACCTACCCTAGACTTGACATGGAGGTGAGGACTAGTACCTTTCTCTCACATCCTTTACCTATGTTAGTTTGCTCCATTTCCAGTTTCCTTTGATTTTTTTTTTTTTTTTTTGTTGGGTCAGGTTTCGAAAAACATGAACCATTTATTAAAGGCACCATTCTGTGTGCACCCCAAAACAGGTAAGAATGGAAAATGTCTGCATGGTAATTGTGAGCTGTAACAGACAGAAAAAATTAAGTTAGCTTGTTCTCAGCCGCAGTTATTGCAATACCCTTCATGAATGTGATTTTGTAGTGACAATCATTTTTCCTTTCGTAGGCCGGGTTTGTGTTCCAATTGATCCCAACAACTGTGAGGATTTTGATCCAACAACAGTCCCAACCCTGTCTCAGGTGAACTTTTTTTTTACCTTATTATAGTTTCTCATATACTTATTATATTTTTTTTTATCTGTTGATCTTTGTGTCTCTTTATCCATTTTAATATCCCTTTCATATGGAGTCTTTGCATTCAGATTTTTTTTTGTTTGTCACTTAATACTGCAGTAGATCTATTTCGGAAAGAAAACATTTTATTTGCTACTCTCTTGTTGGTAATTGTTCGCGTACTAATGCTCTATTATGGCAATATGCAGCTTCTAGAAGAGATTAACGAGGGTTCTATGATGATGGAATCAGACAACGGTATGTAAACGGGAATAGCAGCTTGCTTTATTACCAGTCTAAAGTAACTTTTCTCCACCTCTATTTTTGAAGAACTGGGATGAATGCCATCGAGTACCGATGTCCCTTTCTTTCTGTTCAGTTTTTTGTATTACAGAATGGGAAAGAACATCAATTGGGAAATCAATTAAGTTTTCGATCATCATTCCTGCACCCGTTGTTAAAGTCTTGCAAAGTAAGTCTATTATTGTCGCATTTTCAAATTCAGTTCCTTTCTGGACTCTTTGAATCGGAGATAACAATCATGGCACTCTCCTTTTTGATGTACTTTTGATTGTGATTGTTGCTGTGGTCATCTTATCTTATTAAACTTGTTGCAGGAGGACATGGAAAGTGCATACAAAGGTAAGATCATGCAGTCAAAGAATTCTTTGAGCTGGTAATGTGCATTTCAAGCTTCATGAAACGAAAAGCTGATACAGAATGTTTTTGCGACGAAGATCAGCCTTACCGATAACCTAATTAGATTATACCTGGAACTGCTCATACTTGAACTGATATCCTAAGTTGTATGTATTGTCACCCAGCTGGGTTGCTCTGTGTTAAGTTGTAAATTAGTTAGAAGAAAATCTTATGCTCTGTTAGTTTTTTCTTTTGGTAAAGCCAATGTGCTATATTGCTAGTCAAAGTCCTCATCTGCATGTGTTGAAGGATGTGGCATATTTAATAGAATTCATTTAATGCAAAAGTTTATGCTTATTTATTAAATCTGGATCTATTAGTTGGGAATTCGATTCCCCAGCTTTGCGGGCAAAAAAAGGAAGAAAGAAAGAAAAAAAAAAAAAAAAAAAAAAAAAGGAAAAAAGGGTATGCGATATACCCAAAATGCTGTAACCTCCCAATTGGGCCGGATCATTAGGAGTGGAACCAGGCCAGGGCCTTAACGAGGCTCGGCTAGTGCTGGGTTTTATTAATAACAAATTTAATGTTTATATATATAATATATATATATATATATATATATATATATATATATATATATATATATATATATATATATATCAATGTATCATAGAGACATGTAGATGTAGGTTTGTATATTTGCAAATATTTGTATTTATATAGAAGTCGCTTTTCAAAATGGGCCTAAACAAGGCGCCATATGTATTGGAATTTGGGCAGGATTCGGGCCGAATTTTATTTAATAAATTTTGGGCGAGCCCGGCCTGAAGCACCCTAAATTGATTTGGGCCGGGTTTGGGCCTAAAGTGGTCCAATTCGATCCCGGCCCAGTTCAACCCTTGCGGATCACAGTTGTACGGGTGAACCGGGTGCACGCAATTAATTTTCCCTCTCGAGGCATGGACCCCCGTACGCGAGGGTTTTGTGGAGTGGTTTTAGCTCCACGGAGCGAAGAATCGCGGCGCGCGACTCATACGCCCCCGCTCTCAAAACTCTCTCCAATCGTGCTCTAATCCTCTCTATTAGCCCCCAATCGAGGAGAAAGGAGGAGGAAGAGGAGGAGAATGAGCTCTCCCAACATCAGAGACCTCCTCACTTCGTTTAGCCCCTCCTCGGATTTCTTCGCCATCACCTCTGGCGATGGCCGAATCAAGGTGTGACTTTGCTTCACCTTTCCTTCTCAATTTCTCCCTTTCTTTGTTGGTTTATGAGCGAAATTTGTGAAATTTATTGGTTAATTAGGTGATAATTAGTGGGTTCTATGTTTTTTTAGATCTGGGATACTTTAAAAGGTCAGTTACATGCCCAGTTGGCCGACTTCGCGGCGTCCGGTGAGTTGGGATTGCTCTCGGAGGCGAAAAGTGGCCATCTTGCGTTGGATTACACTTGCATGAAGTGGGTGCAGTTGCAAAGCAAGGTAATTTTTTGATTGAAGCTAACGATGGGACTCTCTTTTGAAGTTTTAGGTTATGCCCATCAGGTGTTTGTGTTTGGAGCTGATGATGTTTGTGGGGTTTGTAGAAGAAGAGAAAGGGTGGAGGTTCCTTGTTGGTGCTCGGGACAGGAGGCGGTGATGTTTTGGCGATCGACGTCTCGACGGGGCAATCGAGATGGAAAATTAATGATTGCCATCCTGGGTAAGTTGGTTAACCGCATTGAAAACCAATTAGATTCAGTGTATGATTATATTTTGTGCTAGTTGTTTTTTGCTGCTATTCGTTGCTTGCCCGCATGTAGCTGATTAGGGTTTTTTACGTTCTAACGCATGTTCCGGGTGAAGAAATGCCTTCTCAGGCTCATTTTGAGAGGAACACAAACCAAAAGCCTGATATACTCTAAAATAATGGTCCTTTAATGATGACTATATTTTGTAATGCATACAGAACTGGGAAGAGTGTCTCTATTTGTAGCTCACCTACCCATAGATGTGAATGTTAGTTTGCAGTAAGGAGAGACGTAATTAGTACTTACGGTGTACTTGTGTTATAACAGAATTCTCTTGCCAACTTATGTAATTTAGTGATAAATTTCAAATTAGAAAAGAAAGAAAACTTCTACATTTCCACTACTTTGAGATCTTCGTGCCGTGCTTTTTTGAAGTGGTGTAATGGTTTAAATTGCAGGGGTGTAACAGCTGTTTCCTTTTCCATATACCGCTTATGTGTCTATACCGCTGGTGTTGATGGCATGGTCTGCCAGATTGATATTTTAACAGGAAAAGTTTTGGGCAGATTTAGATCGTCTTCAAAGGCAATATCCTCTTTGTCTGTTTCTTCAGGTACTGCGCTGTTCATATAATAATTTCTAAATTTTCCTGTTTACACTTCTCCCCCTCCGTAGGTTGATTTAGTGCTGCTTCACCTTCATTAGGTTAGGTGTCATGTAGGACAGATTTCAACACTATTATATATTAAGATATTTGATATACGCAGTTGTTAAATTATGCCTTTTCAATGGCCCATATCCTATCCTACGATGTAGCGAACCTTCAAAATCCATTTTTCTTCATTGTGCTTTTCCGTAACAACAGAAGTTCTTTTAAGATTTCAAGCTTTAAAGAACAATTTACTTTTATCTTCTGTATACTCTGATTGACTCATGTTATTTTCTTTTATTAGATGGAAAGATATTGGCCACGGCTGCTGGTCAATTGAAAACTTTCAATTGTTCTAACCAAAAGAAGATTCAGAAGTTTTCTGGGCATCCGGTGCGTGCAATTTACCACCCTCACTTCAACTTTTATTTTCTCTTCCTTTTAGCTGGTCTTGATCATTTCGATATGCTTTCATATCTAGGGTTGATTGGAAAGTTACGTAAGTTTGACCTTCATTACAATTTCATCGTCATAGTTTCAATTGTAATAATTTAGTCCCTGAAGTTTGTTCTGTGTAACAGTTTGAATATATTTGTTAATATACCATCTATAAAGGGTGCATGTCAGTACTATAGATAAACTTTGCTTTCATAATTTTGAAAATCTGAGGATGAAATTGAAATTGACCTTCGAGAACAAATTTGTTAAAAAAAAAGAAACTTGTTGGATGATTAAATTGAAATCTAAATTAAGCTTAAGGTATGAAATTGTAATTAACCGCCAGTTCTATCAGCTAAGCTATGATCCTTGCTCTCTTTAGGTCGGCGTTAGATGCATGATTTTCACCGAGGATACACAGTATATCTTATCATCTGAAGTTGGTGAGAAATACATCGCCATTTGGAAAGTTGGTGCTGTTAAAAGCAAGGGTGCGACCTGTATTCTCTCAATGGACCATCCACCTATCTTTCTGGATAGCAAGTGCATAGATACAGAGGGCAGTGATGGTGCAGGAATATATGTTTTGGCCATTTCAGAGATGGGCATATGCTATTTCTGGTATGGAAGTAGCATTGATGACTTGAGGAATAAGAAGCCTACAAAGATTATGTTATCCGAGCCTTCTCTCGCGAAAGGAAATCATGGATTTGTAATTCTTGCTGCAAAAATTGAAGAAATAGGCAAACCTGCTTCCGGGCTAGTGCTTGTGGCCTATGGCTCTGTTGTGAAGCCATCTTTTCAGAAACTGTTGGTCCAGTATGGCACGGACATAAAGTTGGAGGTGTCTCAAGTTGGAGCTCTCTTACCAGTGAGTCACTCTGCCATTCCTCGCAAAGGCCAAGCCGTACGAAATCAAGGTGCGACATACGATATATTCATCACCACCAAATCATCTATCTACATAATATATATTTATTTTGTATGTATTCATGTAAAGCATGTACGTACATGTTAGTAGATAATTTTGCAGTGGTATATAGGTACATATTTCTAAGTAACATAATACTGTTTTTATAAAAACCATAACTTTTTTGGTTTTTACTCCCTCATCCTCTTCCTCCTCAACATCGTCGTGCTCGACCTCTTCATCGCCTTCATCTCCTTTCACTCCCTCTATAGTAGTTATTCACAGTTTGTGGAGATCTTCGAGCTCGGAATCCATCGTCGTCTTCGTGGGAAGACCAGGGGAAGGAGAAAACCCTAATTTGTTCTAATTCTCTACGTCGTTCTCTCTCTAAACCCCTTATTTATAATTTCTGGTCCACCGCTAGACCGGACCTGTTTAGTCCCGAACCGGTTCGGCCCCGGTTTGGCGGGAAAAGCGTGCCCCTTTCTCGCCATTTTCCTTCCCCTTCCCCTATTATTCGACCTCGTAGATTCATCTCCACTACACTTTTCCTCCCAAAAAAAGCCAGTTTTAAGCAAATCTAGGTGAGTTGCAACATTTTTTTTTCGTATTTGTTTTTGATTTTTTTGGAGTGTGTTTGATCTATTTTCCTTCACTATTTTGTTGATCCGTGCAAGGTGGATTCCTCCAAATCATGGCGAAAGATCGAATTCCTAACAAAGGAGATGCGATGCAAATTGATGGTGGTATTCGCGAGGAACGAGCAGCGAGAGCAATTCTCGAAGGATTCAACGCCGATTATCTCAAAATTTTCTACGGTGATAATCGATGATTCGATCAAACAATCAATTTTTCCTTTTTTTTTTTTTTTTTCTGTTTTTTGACATCATTTGTACACCTTCAATGCGGATTATCTCAAAGCTTACTACAACAATAATAAAAAAAAACATTAGAAAAGAAACCTAAATGTCTTAGATTGGCTATTTACGATCTAGGTAAAGTAATTAACAGATATTTCATATCAAATCCTTAAGCTTAGACCGCGCAATTTTGTTTTTGATTTGTGTCAGCTGCGCGACTTTGGTCATGTCGTTTTGTCTGTGTTTGCGCGAAGCCACGATTATCTGACAGTTAAATGATGCTAATCTGTTACAGGAAAGCTCTTCCCTTATGCCGATATGTTTAAATGGCTGTCTTACGGAAATGGTATATTACGTCTCCTAACGCGGCTTTAAACGACAATGTTATTGTTTTATTGGCTGATTCTAATCTTTCTTGCCACAATTTTGATTCGTTTCTGCAGATGGACAGCATCCAGCATGCGATCGCTCCTAGTTTGGTCGACGTGAATTCTCTTTTACTCTCGAGAATGACATCTACATCCGGTTCCAGTCATTTGGCAGTGCAAATGAAATGGAAAACTCGATCAAGGAGAAGTGCCCTTTTAAGATCGACATTGGAACAGTTTATAGTGTAGATGTATGGTAGACGCGTTTTAAGCTTGAATTCTATGTGATGGAATGCACCAACGTATGATGAATTGTTAGCAATGTATACACCAGAGGAGATTTATTTTGTCACAAAATCAGAAAAAAACTTAATAATAACCTATTTTATCAATAGTAAAAGAATAGAGACGTCTATTCGTTGAGTGCACTCTATTCTTAGAATTTTGAGTTTCCTTTAAACAAAAGATATGGAAGTGCCATTTTGTGGATTTGTTTCAACATATTTTCCTTTAGTCATTCAACTAATCTTTCTAAATTACATTTCCCGCAGCCTGCAAAACGACATACCTATGCACAAGGTGGAAATAATATTTTTGCACCAGTAGAAAGGGAGCTTATTTTTGACATCGTATGATCTTTAGTCCTTTTCCCTGATAAAAATTTGGCATAATTTACTGCAAATCAAGGTTAGAAGGCCTAAATGCGCTCTATAAATTTCACACTTACCAGGATATGTCCGATTATGACGACGTTCGATACTGCTGCTCAGGAGCTGATATCTGCCTAGAGTGCTGGCCTTTAATGACCATTGCGATCAAAGTTATTGATTCTGCACTTAGAGGTTTGCTATTTTTCATAAGTTTTACGAGGGATCACTTCTTTTAATCGATTTTAATTCCTTTGCTATGAAAGAGTGAGTTTGGTTTCATGTTTTTTCCTTTTGTAACAAACTTGTAGAGGATTTTGGCTTCAACCATATCTTATGGGTCTATAGCGGTCGTCGTGGTGTCCATTGTTGGGTTTGTGACAGCAAAGCTAGAAGGTATTCGAGAAGAACTATTATTTGTTTTTTTTATGGCTAAAATTATCTAAAGGACAATAATTTGGAAGCAACAAATTTCAGGCTCAACAATGAACAAAGAGCAGCTATTGCTGATTACTTTCATGTTTATAAGGTGAGACTTCTACCTCACAAAATATTCAGTCAAAAGTTTCGACGAACTAAAAAAAATGGAAGTTTTCTATCTGCTGGTCTAGGGTGGTGGAAATAGTTTGAAGAAAGTGACCTTAGCAGGACCTGTTCTCCATCCTTTTCTAGCGTACGTCTTGTCTTATATATACACCTATTATATACAACACCTATATTTATCAGAAAATGTCATTTGAAGTATTACTTAACTTGCAGGAGATCGTATACAGATGTCCTGAAGTCCTTTTTTGAAGAGAAACTACTTCGTAGCCAGAACCTGCTAGCTTCTGAAGAGAGATGTCAGAAGATTCTGGGTCTCATACCTGATGAATGTAAACAAACGGACAAGCTAGTTGATTTTTTTGCTTTAAGTTCCTACTCCATCCTTCTTGATAAGTGCTTCTCTTTTCAGCTGTTGCTGCGGAGCTTCTTGACAAGTGGCAAGGAAATAGAAGGTCTTCCATTTCCAAAGAAGATGTTAATGTTGTTCGATGGGACCAATTAAAGCACATGCTGCAGTCGGGAAAGCAAAAGGTGCAATTGATGGTTTGATTGTAGCTTTCGATGCATATGCCTTTACATGCAGATGCTTAGTTTCCTACACTCTCCTTTTCACTTTATTGTCTTGCTTTTGTAGAATATTTTAAGCATATAGAGGGAGAAATCATTAAGCAATTGCTACTACATACATATCAAACGCCGTATTGCTTATATTAACAATTTGGCTAGGGAGAGTTGTGTTTAGGAATAAATATATTGAACAACTGGAGATTTTCTGAGAAGTATGAATTTGTCAGAAGGATCTAATATGACCTTGCATTTTGAACATTGTGGTATGTATATGGTATCTCTTGATGTTTTTGGATATCTCAAGAGTGTACAATGAGTATGGGTTAGTCCAAAGCTTTATCCTCTAGGAACTATTAAGATGAATGATCAAAATTCTTTAAGCCACTATTTGTATATTCTCTGTTTCATTTAACTCTATAATGCTAAAATGTTTCAGATTAAGTAGTCTCTTTGAGATGGATAAGAGCATGGCGAGGTTGTAAGTTCAAAAAACCAAAAGCACATTTTCTGTAGATGTGCGATAGAAAAAGTTCAAGGATTTGGCACAATTTGTTAGCAAATTTGCAATAGAATTCTTGTTATTTATGTTTTGTTAACTTATTGTTTGTGTTTTCTGAACTCATTGTTTCTTCTATTTCGTTGTTTGCAGATACAGGGGCTCCGTAGGTGTGTAGAAGAGATTGTTTTCTCATATACCTACCCTAGACTTGACATGGAGGTGAGGACCTTTCTCTCACATCCTTTACCTATGTTAGTTTGCGCCATTTCCAGTTTCCTTTGTTTTTTTTTTTTTTTTTTTTTTTTTTTTTTTTTTTTTTTTTTTTTTGGGTCAGGTTTCGAAACACATGAACCATTTATTAAAGGCACCATTCTGTGTGCACCCCAAAACAGGTAAGAATGGAAAATGTCTGCATGGTAATTGTGAGCTGTAACAGACAGAAAAAATTAAGTTAGCTTGTTCTCTGCAGCAGTTATTGCAATACCCTTCATGAATGTGATTTTGTAGTGACAACCATTTTTTCTTTTGTAGGCCGGGTTTGTAGGCCGGATTGGGAACGTATTTTCAAAATTCCAAAATTCGAACCTGAATTTGAAATAATTATTTTTTTAACATATTTGAAAATATATAACATTGAAATCAAATTTACAAAATATTAATTAAAAATATAACATTGTAAAATTTATTCAGATTTGACTTCAAGTCAGATGCAGACAAAATGTTTATTTTTTATATTTGCATTTAAAATCATGTCTATTTAGCATTAAATAAGTCTATTTCACTCAGAGTCGGATTAAAAAAAAAAATTAAATATTCCAATCTCTTATATTTCAAATAAAAAAATTGTAAATATATATATATAATATATATATATATATAATATATATATATATATATATATATATATATATATATATATATATTAGGGAGAGAGAGAGAGAGAGTCTGGCTGGAATACTATAGCACTAAGCAATTGGTGTTACAAGTTTTCAGTCTTTGGATGAAAGGATGTGCGGTTGGGATTATAGTGGTCCTTTAGAATTTTCACTATTCAACCAACCACCCACTAAACCTTAAGGGACCACTATCATCCTAACAACACATTTTTTAATCTAAGAACTAAAAAAATGGTAGTACCAATGACTTGGTACTATCAAATATTGTTTTCAATATATATAATATAGTCCGGCTAGAATACTATCGATAGCACCAAGCAATTGGTGCTATCAAGTTTTAGCTCTTGGATTAAAATATGTGCGGTTGGAATTATAGCGGGCCCTAAAATTTTACTATTCAAACCAACCACCCACTAACCCTAGTAGGGGACCACTATTTCCTAACCGCATATTTTTTAATCCAATGGCTAAAAATTTGATAGCACCAATGACTGATGCTATCGATTAGTATTCCAGCCTAACTCTCTCTCT
>CM054951.1:8482242-8564742 GCA_029168755.2 Tillandsia fasciculata | reverse complement strand
AAGGTTTCTTGCCAATAACATGAGGTAATTTGTGAAGTGACTTCACAATCGTTGATTCATCAATCATCCCGCAACTGTGCTGATATGATGTGGAGCTTACATCAATGTCAAACTTTTGTAAGATCCTCATGATGAGTAGAGGAAACGGAAGTCGCTCAGAAGGATGAGGATGCACAATGTACCTTGACATTCTATTCCAGATTATATAGGGAATATTCAAGTTCAAACCAGTAGCCTCAGAGGGATGGCCTATGAGATATAGGAATAGCAGTCGCTCCCATCTCACAACCTTGGTCTGCATGTTGGGCAGAATGTTATAACATGTTATGAAGTTTAGAAATCGATACTCCAGTCGTAGATGCTTTGATTTCACACTTTTGCCATCAGCTGAGGCATTCCTTCCAAACAGATCTTGTTGATCACAGTTTGCCACAATTCTTTTGTCAAACTTTTTTCTTTTAAAAAGTTAACCCCCGATGTGCTAGATTCCATACCAAGGACTTCACCAATTAACTGCGGTGTGATCTTAATCTTCATCCCTTGGATGTTTGTATAGAAATGCATAGACCCATGTTCATCTTCTTGCAGATGTCTCGCATTCGTGTAAAAAGTTCTGACACGATACAAACAATATCCTAGAAGTTCAGGGAATCGGCAGACTTGAACAAGAGAAGCTTGCTCAATTAAGGTTCCAAATTCTGGTGAATGATTGCGAAGGGCTTCAATGTTGACATGACGTTCTCCGATGCATTCACGTCGTTCAAAAGCTCTAAGACGGTCAGTATTAACGACTACCTCTTCAACACGTGGCGGAGAGTCAGGAGCAATTGGCGTGTCAACATTAGTGTCTTGTCTTAGTCCAAAACGTCGAGCAAGTCGTTTCCGTTTCACAGAAATAGTTGGAACAGACATAGGAGCTTTCCCAGTGACCATTGGTGCTTTTCCTTTTTGTTTAGATTTAGTAGGCAATACCTCATCATCATCATCATCTGTTAACATGTCCCAGTGTACTTCATCATTGTTTTCTTCAAGTTCAGTGTCACTGATAACATCAACTTCACCTTTTCGTTGGAGTTTCTTGGCTCTCTTCAGTTTATTTGTAGGTCGAGTGTGTACCATCGAGAACAGCAGAAAAATTATCCAAGAGAGTGCCATTGATTCTAGTGCTTTGAGTTTTAAAGGATGTCCTGTGAAGAAACAACTCAAGAACACATGAAAAATCGTCAATTTTGAAAAATTTGAAACATTGTACCTAGACAATCATAATCATGTAGAGAAGCCAAGAATCAAAATATTTTTGCAAAAAGAATTTTAAAAGTGGATCAATTTCAAGATTTTCGAAAATTCCTCGTTTATGCCCTAAAACAGAATTTTTTTAGAAATCGAAGCCTAAAAACTCGTTAAACAGGTAAAATCCCAGCATAAACGCAAAACTAATCACCCAAGTTCTTATTTCAAAAGAAATTTGATCAAAACCATTCACAAACGAAAAGATCCAAGATTTCAACTCACGTTTGATGAAAAAACATAAAACCTGTGAAAAATCGAGTTTTGATCAATAAAACTTACTTGTAATCGAAGAACTTTGAGTTTGGAAGCTCCAAAACGCAAGAAATCTAGAGAGAGAAGCTCTAGAGACTTAAGAACAAAAGATTAGGGTAAAAGAAATCAATCTCCTTTTGTTCTTATAAAACCCTAGCCGTGATCCGGATCGTATCGTGATTACAATCCGGATCGGCTACCCGCAGGAAGAATCCTGCGTTCGGGATCCGGATCACTTACCACGATCCGGATCGGCTTCAACTTTTTCTTCAGAAAAATTCAGAAAAATTCCATAAAATCCAGAAAAAGTATGTAAGCACTTTACCATGTCAACTTTAAACAAAAATCATCGTTTCATACAACAAGAAATAGATTATACAAAATCTATCAAAAATATCCAAAAATGAAACGAAAATTTACGAAAGTTAAAACACTTAAAGTTGAACAACTTCAATTACATCTATCCTGATCTTATGTGTAATGCCTTTATCAAATCATCATTTTGGTAAAGAAAATGAAATACCAAGATCAATAGATGTTTGAAATCCCAGATAAGTTAGATAATATATCTAGACAATCTGTTGAAGGAGTGGCTCTTTGAGCATCTTTTTAAAAATCCCACCTTATACCAACCATGAAATACGACTGAGTCAAGTATTTCAATATGAATTTCATCAACATTTTTAAAACAAGAATTTGCTTTTCATTCATGGAGTATCTTTTTCTTTCTTCCATTTTCTCCATGTGGTGGTAGTTTTCACACTCCTCACTGGGATGTAACTCTTTCCACATCTTTTGAGCATTTTACATTTCTTTGACTCCCCCTCAATTGGCTATCATTATTTAATAAGGTATTCAACCAAACCATTGATCTCGAATTCATACTCGACTAAGCAATCAAATATGATAATGACTATACCAAGAGACATTGAGAGAGAAATTGACTTTGATCACTTAAAGATAGTTTAATTAACGTAAATGATCATTGCAACTTGAAATATTATGATATCAAAAGCATAATGAATTTCTAAATACATGAAAGGATGCAATTAAAGTCAATTATGATTTATGCTCATTTAATGTCCTATGTATAAAACATAGATAAAGAACAAAACAAAAACAAAAACAAAACCTAACCTAAGCAAAGGTTTCAAAAGAGTTTATTTCAAGGAAAGCATGCCAATTGCTTTACGCAAGTGAATAAAACGTTTTTAATCCAAAGGTTTTGTTAAGATATCAGCTAATTGATCCTCAGTTGAAATATATGACAGTTGAAGAAGGTTTGATTCAACTAGCTCTCTAAGAAAATGATATCTAAGTTCAATATGTTTTGTTCTAGAGTGCAACATGTTACGGAATTTGAGTTGGCGTATTTCGTGAATGTATTAAGTCTTGAAGATTGAAGATGAAGAAACTTTGGATCGTATACCTCAATCTCAAGAAAGAAGAATTCAAAAGGATCAGGTACGTTTAACTAAAGAATTTTGATGATCCGAATACTTCTTATAGTGTAGAAACACCTGGAAGAGGTTTTATTTGCTTAATCATCAAAAACTGAACATGGGACATGTTCAGGATCCGGATCGTGGCTTGCAATCCGGATCCCGAAGGGTGTTCGTTCATACACTAGTTCAATCCGGATCGTAGCATTCCATGATCCGGATCCCGAACATAGTTTTACCTTTGCTTGAACGATCCGGATCATGAATTGCAATCCGGATCCCGAACATTGTGTTTTGGTAAAACTGTATGAACGATCCGGATCGTGGACTACGATCCGGATCCCGAACAAGCAATTTTCTGGAAACCGTCATTTGTGCTTCTGCAATCCGGATCGTCAAATCCAATCCGGATCGCCGTCGGTTTCTTTCCAGAAAAGGCTGTTTTTGATCCGAATATTCTTCCTAGGGTTTCTAACCTATAAATAGCCCTCTTATTCATTTCTAGGGCATCCGCATCGGCTAATCATATAGAAATAGAAAGATAGCCGAAAAGAAAAATCCACATATATAGAGAAGAACGGAAATCATTAGATCTATTCAATGGTTCTTCATCTATATTGATTGATTTGATTCTAGGTTTTCCATACTCACATTTTGAGTAGAATCAAATCAATGAATACTTAGATGGTATTTCCGATCTATCTTTAATCTAAGTATTCGGCGGATCATCACCACCCAAACAAACAACGATTTACCCCAAAATCGGCGCGTGGACTCGCGTGGCCTTGTGGATTCAAGGTGCAACCGCTCTCGTGGATTCGGAGCGAGGTACGTTCGTGGATTCGAAGCGTGCCATTGGGTGAAGACCGTGGATTCGGTTGGACGTCGTGGACTCGACGTTGGACGCTGTGGATTCAGCGTTGGGCGCGGATCGTGGATTCGAGAAGCGTCGTGGAGCGAGCGGAGAAGATCTACTAGGAGCGTATGGTAAGAGGTTGAGTCGTCTGTGAGTACGCTATATCACCTTGTACGTGTGTTAATTCTAGTGGATTTCGCCGTGTTATCGGTCCCGTGGTTTTTTACTCCGGTTTGGAGTTTTTCCACGTAAAAATCTTGCGTGTTCTTTTATTTTTCCGCATTGGGTTTATTTGCGCAATGATTTTTTGAGTGTTTATTGTTTACACCTATTCACCCCCCTCTAGGTGTTTTTTCCCCTATTTAGATCCTTATTAACCTAAACCCAACAAGTGGTATCAGAGCGGGAATAGGGTTGTAAACAATGGTTGAAGGTGGAAACATCAATCGACCCCCTTTCTTTGATGGAACAAATTATGCGTACTGGAAAGTGCGGATGAAAGCCTTTTTAATTTCCATCGACGAAAGGGTGTGGCAATCAATTGAATTAGGATGGTCTAATCCAACTGAAATTTTAGATGATGTTCGCACCTTAAAACCTAGGTCGAAATGGACCAAGGAAGAGATAGACTTATCTTCTTACAATGGCAAAGGAATTAATGCTCTATTTAATGCTTTGTCACAAACTGAGTTCTCTCGCGTCTCGGCATGTGAGACTGCGAAAGAAATCTGGGATGTTCTTCAAGTTACGCATGAGGGAACTAACCTAGTGAAGATTCAGAAACTGCAAATGCTCACGAGCAAGTTTGACTCTATCTCTATGGCAGAGAATGAATCCTTCACTGACTATTACACACGATTGCAAGATATCGTAACTCATGTGCTAACTTGGGAGAGAAGATTCCAGAATTTAAAGTTGTAAGAAAAATTCTAAGAACTCTTCCTGAACGATTTCGCCCGAAGGTCGCAGCCATTGAAACAATTAAACACCCGGACGAAATGCGTGTAGAAGAATTAGTAGGTGCTTTACAAACTTACGAAATGACTTTTCCTACTAACTATTCTTCGGGAAAGGCATCCTCTTCTAAGTCTTCAGGTTACGCTTTGAAAACAACTAAAGAAGAAGACGCGGATTCTTCCTCCTCGGACGACGACGAGAATCTTTCTATGGAGGACTTTGAGAAGCAGCTCGCTCTCTTGACAAGGAAGTTTCGCCGCAACTTCCGAAGGGGAAATTCAAGCAAAACTCAATCCTTCGGAAAGTCGAAGAAAGGCAAGGGTCCTTCAATCACAAGTCAAGAAATCAAGAGAACTTCTCAAAGGATAAGAAAAGTTCTGAGGGACAAGTTCAGTGCTTCAAATGTCGAGGCTACGGCCACATTGCAACGGAATGTCCCAACAAGAATCCGGCTAAGAAGAAAGCGATGCAAGTTGTTACTTGGGATGACAACTCCACGTCAAATGAGTCATCCTCAAGTGATGAAGAAGACAACGCGACAGCTTTCCACGCGTCCACTACATCTTCACCCTTCATGTGCTTAATGGCAAGTACATCTGACTCATTGTCCAACTCCACTGTTGAAAAGATTGCAACGGACGATGAATCAGATGATTCGGAAGGTGAAGATTTTGTTTTAGCCTACCATAAGCTTTTGAGGGATTCAAAGAAACTGGCTAAGCAAAACAAGGGGTTGAAAGAGAGATTACAGGATCTTGAAGATGAAGTAAAAAGGGTAACCTCTATCTCAACCGATCTTGAAGTGGAAAGGGACAATCTGATTAAACAAATGTTTCCCTTCAAGAGTCCAATGAGCAACTCGAGAAGAATTATATGGATATGGTGAACAAAGCGAATTACTTCTTGAAGCTCAACGGCGAGGCTCGACAAGAAAAATTGGAAATGACGGAGACCATACGCCAACTGAAGGATGACTTAAAGAGATTTTCTTCTGGAAGGAGTAAGTTGGACAGACTGCTTGGTCTCGGTCAAAGAAATAAGTTCGGCCTCGGATACACTCAAACTGGAGACATTCCAAGTTCGAGTGGTACAGTATTTGTGCCTCAGTCGGTATCTCCTCCTCCGACACCGGTGTTCACGACAAGCAACGACAACAACCTACTACATCTTCCTCGGAATCGACAAGAACCAAGGTATGTTTTCGTTGTGGCATTTCAGGACACATAAGGAGAAATTGCAAGACGGAAGCCAAACGCACACCTCAAGCACCTCTTGCAATGACTACCAAAAAGGCGATTCCTCGAAAAACAACTGCAAATATTTGAAGGAAAAGAGCCTTGGTAGTCACCGCTCAAGACGACATCATCAAGGAGCAGCAATTCTTCAAGCAAGACGCTCTCACCTAGGAAATCAACTCACGATCATTACCGACGCATTCCAAAAAGGTTTGGGTGCGCAAAGGTGAAATCTTCCCTGTCTTGCTACCAATGTTTCTTTGCATGCATATGATAGTTCGTCTTGGTACCTGGATAGCGGGTGTTCCCGTCATATGACCGGCGATAAAAACTGTTTTCAAACTTTTGAGAAAAACTCCGGAGGACTTGTTGTTTTCGGAGATGGTCGGTCTTCCAAAATTGTTGGAAAGGGAACGGTAGCTATTCCAGATGGCCCGGTTCTAGATAATGTGTTATTTGTTCATGGCCTTAAGACTAACCTCATAAGCATAAGTCAATTGTGTGATAGTGGTTATTCAGTTAATTTTTCATCTGATAAATGCACTGTAACTGACATGAACCATGCTTTCTTTTTAAAGGGGGTTAGATCAGAAAACAATTGTTATGTAGTTCCTACTAAGATTTCTGAAAAATGTAACCTAGCATCTTTGAAAAATGAAACACTTTGGCATGAAAGGCTAGGTCACATAAACTTTAAGGAACTTGCTAGAATTTCGAATAAAGATGTGGTCAAGGGGGTTCCGAAACTTTCTTTTGAACAAAACCTTGTGTGTGGCGGTTGCCAAAAGGGAAAACAGTCTAGGACTGCACACAAGAATTTGAACCACATAGGTACAAAACGGCCTTTGGAACTTTTGCATATGGACTTAATGGGGCCAACTCGTCAACCATCTCTGGGAGGTAAATGGTATATTTTCTTGTTGGTTGATGATTTTTCTAGATATACTTGGGTAGCTTTCTTAAAAGAAAAAGCTGATACCTTTGATTCTTTTCTCGAAATCTGCAATCGTATTATGATAGAAAAGAATGATAGGATTACTCGAGTTAGGAGTGATAGAGGTGGGGAATTCATAAATTCCAAATTCATTGATTTTTGCACTCTAAAGGCATTAAACATGAATTCTCCGCACCTTACACACCTCAACAAAATGGTGTAGTCGAGCGCAAAAACAGGGTCGTACAGGAAATGGCACGTGCTATGCTTCACAGCCGGAACTTACCTTTTTATTTTTGGGCTGAAGCGGTTAACACTGCTGTTTATGTTATCAATCGCGTGTATTTGCGCCCGGGGACATTGAATACACCATATGAACTTTGGTTTTGTAGAAAACCTAACATCAAGTATTTTCGTATCTTTGGGAGTCGGTGTTTTATTCTGCGTGATCGTGAAATCTTGGAAAATTTGACTCTCGAAGTGACGAAGGGATTTTCTTAGGTTATTCTACAAACAGCAGAGCATATCGAGTTTTTAACTTAGAATCTAAGACGATCGTAGAATCGATAAATGTTAAGGTAGATGAAGCTTTTCATTTTGAATCTGAAAAATCTACCCTCGATATCTCTCTTGATGATGATACACCTGCTAATGCATCTTCTTCTAACAATTCTTTCGATAATAATGTTGATGCATCTAACGGTTCTTCAAGCTTATCTGATGTGCAGGAATCATCTCGTGTACCTCCGCCTACTCCTCTACCTCAAACGTTACGCATCTCCAAGGATCACCCTGAATCGAACATAATTGGAGATCCACAAGAAGGAGTTAGAACACGGAGACAATTGGTTTGCGGATTTGCATGCTATGTATCTCAAATCGAACCAAGGAATGTTGATGAAGCTCTCCAAGATGACTACTGGATTAAAGCAATGCAGGAAGAGCTCCATCAATTCGAGCGAAACAAAGTCTGGGAATTACGAAGCCTCCGAAGCAACACAATGTGATAGGTACCAAATGGATCTTCAAGAACAAGAAAAACGAAGAAGGTACTATCATCAGGAACAAAGCAAGGTTAGTTGCTCAAGGCTATTCTCAAGTAGAAGGTATAGACTTTGATGAAACTTTCGCCCCTGTAGCTAGACTCGAGTCCATTCGTATATTGTTTGCGATCGCTTGTCATTTCAAAATCAGATTATTTCAAATGGACGTTAAGAGCGCCTTTTTAAATGGATTTTTAAATGAGGAAGTTTATGTAGCTCAACCGAAAGGTTTTGTGGATCATAAACTACCTAACCATGTTTTTCGTCTGAAAAAGGCTCTTTACGGTCTGAAACAAGCACCGCGAGCATGGTACGAAAGGTTGACAAAGCACCTTTTGGAAAAGGGCTACACTCGAGGGGGAGCTGACAGGACTCTCTTTGTGAAGCATTATCAAAACAATTTCATAGTTGCTCAAATCTATGTTGATGACATTGTTTTTGGAGCAACGAGAGATAATGATGCTTCTAAATTCGCGGAGACCATGGAAAGCGAATTTGAGATGTCCATGATGGGCGAGTTGAATTATTTTCTTGGATTACAAGTTAAACAAAACGATGAAGGAATTCACTTGTGTCAATCCAAGTATGCACTGGAGTTGGTCAAAAAGTTTGATCTTGAAAATTCTAAGGATTTTCCGACTCCAATGGGAACTAGCCATAAGGGACTTGGAAGTGAATCACAAAGTGAGAATGTAGACGAGAAACTGTACCGCAGTATGATTGGGAGTCTACTATATCTCACGGCTAGTCGCCCGGATATATCCTTCAGTGTTGGGATTTGTGCGAGATATCAATCAGCACCGAAGGAGGTTCACCTGAAAGCGGTGAAACGGATCATCCGATATATCAAAGGTACAATCAATTTCGGAATTTGGTATCCTATGGGAACGACTTTAGATATTGTTGGATACTCAGATGCCGATTGGGCTGGATCGGTGGATGACCGGAAAAGCACGAGTGGTGCATGCTTCTATCTTGGCCACTGCCTTGTTGCATGGCACAGTAAAAAGCAGAACTGCATAGCACTCTCGACTGCCGAAGCGGAGTACATTTCTGCAGGAAGTTGTTCAACCCAATTGATTTGGATGAAAAGCGTGTTGAGCGATTTCCGGATTTCAACATCTTCGGTAACCATTTTATGTGACAACACTAGTGCTATTAACATTTCTAAAAACCCTGTGTTGCACTCTAGAACAAAACATATTGAACTTAGATATCATTTTCTTAGAGAGCTAGTTGAATCAAACATTCTTCAACTGTCATATATTTCAACTGAGGATCAATTAGCCGACATCTTAACAAAACCTTTGGATCAAAAACGTTTTATTCACTTGCGTAAAGCAATTGGCATGCTTTCCTTGAAATAAACTCTTTTGAAACCTTTGCTTAGATTAGGTTTTGTTTTTGTTCTTGTTTTGTTTTGTTCTTTATCTATGTTCTGTACATAGCACACTAATTGAGCATAAATCATAATTGACTTTAATTGCATCCTTTTATGCATTTAGAAATTTATTATGCTTTTGATGTCATAATATTTCAATGTTGCAATGATCATTTACGTTAATTAAACCATCTTTTAAGTGATCAAAGTCAATTTCTCTCTCACTGATCTCTTGGTATAGTCATTATCATATTTGATTGCTTAGTCGAGTATGAATTCGAGATCAATGGTTTGGTTGAATACCTTATATATTATATAATTGATAGCCAATTGAGGGGGAGTCAATGAAATGTAAAATGCTCAAAAGATGTGGAAAGAGTTACATCCCAATGAGGAGTGTGAAAACTACCACCACATGGAGGAAATGAAAGAAAAAATATCTACTCCATGAATGAAGAGCAAATTTTTGCTTTGAAAATTGTTGATGAAACTCATTTTGAAATACTTGACTCAGTCGTATTTCATGGTTGGTATAAGGTGGGATTTTTGATTTAAGATGCTCAAAGAGCCACTCCTTCAACAGATTGTCTAGATATATTATCTAACTTATTTGGGATTTCAAACATCTATTGATCTTGGTATTTCATTTTCTTTACCAAAATTGATGATTTGATAAAGGCATTACGCATAAGATCAGGATAGATGTAATTGAAATTGTTCAACTTTAAGTGTTTTAACTTTCGTAAATTTTCGTTTCATTTTTGGATATTTTTGATAGATTTTTCATAATCTATTTCTTGTTGCGTGAAACGATGTCGTTTGTTTAAAGTTGACATGGTAATGTGCTTACATACTTTTTCTGGATTTTATTGAGTTTTTCTAAATTTTTCTGAAGAAAAAGTTGTAGCCGATCCGGATCGGGGCAAGTGATCCGGATCCCGAACGCAGGATTTCTCCTGCGGGTGGCCGATCCGGATCACATGCTTGAGCCGATCCGGATCACGGCTAGGGTTCTTATAAAAACATAGAGATTTTCAATTTCTTTTACCCTAATCTCTGGTTTTCAAGCCTCTAGAGTTTCTCTCTCTAGATCTCTTGCTTCTTGGAGCTTCAAAACTCAAGGTTCTTCGGATTCAAGTAAGTTTTATTGATCAAAACTTGGTTTTTACAGTTTTTCATCAAACGTGAGTTGAAAAATTGGAACTTTTTCGTTTGTGAATAGTTTTTGATCAAATTTCTTTTGAAATAAGAACTCTGGGTCAATTAGTTTTGCTTTTATGCTGGGTTTTCTCAAGATAAACGAGTTTTTAGGCTTCGATTTCTAAAAATTCTGGTTTAGGGCATAAAAGAGGAATTTTTGAAAATCATGGAATTGATCTATTTTTAAAATTCTTTTTGGAAAACTAATTTGATTCTTGGCTTCTCTACATGAATATGATTGTCTAGGTACAATGTTTTCAAATTTTTCAAAATTGACGATTTTTCATATGTTCTTGAGTTGGTGTTTCACAGGACAATTTCTCAAACTCAAAGCACTAGATCAATGGCATTCTCCTGGCTGATCCTGCTACTTGTTACAATGGTGCTTACTAGAGCAACTAATAAATTGAAAAGAGCCAAGAAACTCCAAAGAAAGGGAGAAGTCGATGTCATTAGTGACACTGAACTTGAAGAAAACGAGAATGAAATTCACTGGGATATGATAACGGATGATGATGATGATGAGGTATTGCCGACTACCTCAAGACAAAAAGGAAAGGCTCCCATGGACACTGGGAAAGCTCCTATGTCTGCTCCAACTATCTCTATAAAACGCAAACGACTTGCTCGCCGTTTTGGACTAAGACAGAACACCAGTGTTGACCCGCCAATTGCTCCTGACTCTCCGCCCCGTGTTGAAGAAGTATTTGTTAACAATGATCGTCTTAGAGCGTTTGCACATCGCGAATGCATTGGTGAAAGGCACGTGAACATTGAGGCTCTACGAGGTCACTGCCCTGAATTTGGTATTTTGATTGAACAAGCGAATCTCATTCAAGTGTGTCGCTTCCCAGAAACTCTCGGCTACTGCCTGCACCATGTGAGGACCTTCTATACCAATGCACGGCATCTTCGGAATTTGAGAACGGTCCTATGGAGTTCTACACGAATATCCAAGGCACAAGGTTTAAGATCACTCCACAATTGATTGGCGAGGTTTTGGAATGGAAGCCAGCAAGACAGGAGCTCACTACCTGAAAGGAGTAAATTTGACAAACACTTTATGGCGAAAAGTGATCGAGGGAATTTGTCTCGAGGGAACACAATCAACCGAAAAATCTGTTCGATCTAAAGAACTTCGTCTTGAATATCGCTTCTTAAACTTCATCACGTGTTACAATATACTTCCAAACATGCAGACGAAGGTTGTGAGATGGGAACGGTTGTTGTTCTTGTATCTCATAGGACATCCATCAGAGGCAACGGCATTGAATATCAACATTCCGTACATCATCTGGAATAGAATGGCGCGATATGTCGAGCATCCTCATCCTGCTGAAAGAATTCCATTTCCATTGATTATAATGAGGATTTTAAAGAAATTTCAAGTTGATATCACTTCTACAACCTATCATCAATGTCTGAGCATGATAGATGAGTCCACGATTGTCAAATCCCTTCACAAGTTGCCACATGTCACTCAACCTTCTGCATCTGGAACGAAGCCCGGTACAAGCACGCATGCATCACCATCTCGGCAAGCACCTGGCACAGATGGTGAAGCATCGTTAAATACGATTTTTAAGTCACAGCAACAACTATCCGTTCAGCAGGACCAAATTGTGAAGGAACAACAAAGAATTGCCAATGAGCTTGAGATCACTACAGCAGCTCACATTACCATCACGAAGAAGATAAATTCTGTGCACAAGCGATTGACAAAGATGTTCTACAAGCTGGGTTGCACAAGTTCTGACGATTCAGATTCTGACAACTGACTATCTTTGACTCATTTCTTTTTGTGCAGGATTTTTAGGTTTTAGTCTTATGGATTCTTTTATTTTTAGTTCTCAGTTTGTGCATATTATTAGAACTTTACGTTTTTTTTCTCTCCTTACATATTGTAGCTCTTGCTACGTTTTGGCTTTGTTTTGTGACAAAAAGGGGGAGAGAGTTGGAGAGAAGACCTTGAACTGTTTGCAAAGAACTTTGAACAATGATTGTGAATATCAATGACTAAGTAAGGTAAGTATGACCTCAACTCAACTTTTTTTTCCTTGTGATTAGTGACATGCTTCTATACTAACTATTCGACTAACTATTTGGGCATGTAATATGACTAACAAGTTGATGTTGGACTAACATACTTTGACATTTGGTTTTTGACTGCTTAGAAGATATGTTGGTTTTAACTATGATTCTCTTGCATATCTGAATTTTTCAAATGTCATGATGAGAGAAACTCTATCTCTGTAGTTGTTTTTGAATGTTTCAATTCTTGAGGTATCTAACGATTTTGTTTGTCAAGAATGCTTTCTGTGTGCAGAGATTACAGATGTCTAAGTCTAGAGTCTGTTTTAGGAGTTTATCTCATGTATTTAATTTCTGGAACTCTTTTGTAAATTTTTGTTGTATGGTGATAGCAACAAAAATATCCTTTTTGAATTTTCTTTTGTGGATTTGTGTTTTGTCACGAAACCGCCAAAGGGGGAGATTGTTACGGAATTTGAGTTGGCGTATTTCGTGAATGTATTAAGTCTTGAAGATTGAAGATGAAGAAACTTTGGATCGTATACCTCAATCTCAAGAAAGAAGAATTCAAAAGGATCAGGTACGTTTAACTAAAGAATTTTGATGATCCGAATACTTCTTATAGTGTAGAAACACCTGGAAGAGGTTTTATTTGCTTAATCATCAAAAACTGAACATGGGACATGTTCAGGATCCGGATCGTGGCTTGCAATCCGGATCCCGAAGGGTGTTCGTTCATACACTGGTTCAATCCGGATCGCAGCATTCCATGATCCGGATCCCGAACATAGTTTTACCTATTTGCTTGAACGATCCGGATCAGGAATTGCAATCCGGATCCCGAACATTGTGTTTTGGTAAAACTGTATGAACGATCCGGATCGTGGACTACGATCCGGATCCCGAACAAGCAATTTTCTGGAAACCGTCATTTGTGCTTCTGCAATCCGGATCGTCAAATCCAATCCGGATCGCCGTCGGTATTTCTTTCCAGAAAAGGCTGTTTTTGATCCGAATATTCTTCCTAGGGTTTCTAACCTATAAATAGCCCTCTTATTCATTTCTAGGGCATCCGCAATCGAGTATCATATAGAAAATAGAAAAGATAGCCGAAAAGAAAAATCCACATATATAGAGAAGAACGGAAATCATTAGATCTATTCTATGGTTCTTCATCTATATTGATTGATTTGATTCTAGGTTTTCCATACTCACATTTTGAGTAGAATCAAATCAATGAATACTTAGATGGTATTTCCGATCTATCTTTAATCTAAGTATTCGGCGGATCATCACCACCCAAACAAACAACGATTTACCCAAAATCGGCGCGTGGACTCGCGTGGCCTTGTGGATTCAAGGTGCAACCGCTCTCGTGGATTCGGAGCGAGGTACGTTCGTGGATTCGAAGCGTGCCATTGGGTGAAGACCGTGGATTCGGTTGGACGTCGTGGACTCGACGTTGGACGCTGTGGATTCAGCGTTGGGCGCGGATCGTGGATTCGAGAAGCGTCGTGGAGCGAGCGGAGAAGATCTACTAGGAGCGTATGGTAAAAGGTTGAGTCGTCTGTGAGTACGCTATATCACCTTGTACGTGTGTTAATTCTAGTGGATTTCGCCGTGTTATCGGTCCCGTGGTTTTTTACTCCGGTTTGGAGTTTTTCCACGTAAAAATCTTGCGTGTTCTTTTATTTTTCCGCATTGGGTTTATTTGCGCAATGATTTTTTGAGTGTTTATTGTTTACACCTATTCACCCCCCTCTAGGTGTTTTTTCCCCTATTTAGATCCTTATTAACCTAAACCCAACAAACACAGGGTTTTTGAAATGTTAATAGCACTAGTGTTGTCACATAAAATGGTTACCGAAGTTGTTGAAATCCGGAAATCGCTCAACACGCTTTTCATCCATCAATTGGGTTGAACAACTTCCTGCAGAAATGTACTCCGCTTCGGCAGTCGAGAGTGCTATGCAATTCTGCTTTTTACTGTGCCATGCAACAAGGCAATGGCCAAGATAGAAGCATGCACCACTCGTGCTTTTCCGGTCATCCACCGATCCAGCCCAATCGGCATCTGAGTATCCAACAATATCCAAAGTCGTTCCCATAGGATACCAAATTCCGAAATTGATTGTACCTTTGATATATCGGATGATCCGTTTCACCGCTTTCAGGTGAACCTCCTTCGGTGCTGATTGATATCTCGCACAAATCCCAACACTGAAGGATATATCCGGGCGACTAGCCGTGAGATATAGTAGACTCCCAATCATACTGCGATACAGTTTCTCGTCTACATTCTCACTATGTGATTCACTTCCAAGTCCCTTATGGCTAGTTCCCATTGGAGTTGGAAAATCCTTAGAATTTTCAAGATCAAACTTTTTGACCAACTCCAGTGCATACTTGGATTGACACAAGTGAATTCCTTCATCGTTTTGTTTAACTTGTAATCCAAGAAAATAAGTCAATTCGCCCATCATGGACATCTCAAATTCGCTTTCCATGGTCTCCGCGAATTTAGAAGCATCATTATCTCTTGTTGCTCCAAATACAATGTCATCGACATATATTTGTGCAACTATGAAATTGTTTTGATAATGCTTCACAAAGAGAGTCCTGTCAGCTCCCCCTCGAGTATAGCCCTTTTCCAAAAGGTGCTTTGTCAACCTTTCGTACCATGCTCGCGGTGCTTGTTTCAGACCGTAAAGAGCCTTTTTCAAACGAAAAACATGGTTAGGTAGTTTATGATCCACAAAACCTTTCGGTTGAGCCACATAAACTTCCTCATTTAAAAACCCATTTAAAAAGGCGCTCTTAACGTCCATTTGAAATAATTTGATTTTAAAATGACAAGCAATCGCAAACAATATACGAATGGACTCGAGTCTAGCTACAGGGGCGAAAGTTTCATCAAAGTCTATACCTTCTACTTGAGAGTAGCCTTGAGCAACTAACCTTGCTTTGTTCCTGATGATAGTACCTTCTTCATTTTTCTTGTTCTTGAAGATCCATTTGGTACCTATCACATTGTGTTGCTTCGGAGGCTTCGTTAATTCCCAGACTTTGTTTCGCTCGAATTGATGGAGCTCTTCCTGCATTGCTTTAATCCAGTAATCATCTTGGAGAGCTTCATCAACATTCTTTGGTTCGATTTGAGATACATAGCATGCAAATCCGCAAACCAATTGTCTCCGTGTTCTAACTCCTTCTTGTGGATCTCCAATGATGTTCGATTCAGGGTGATCCTTGGAGATGCGTAACGTTTGAGGTAGAGGAGTAGACGGAGGTACACGAGATGATTCCTGCACATCAGATGAACTTGAAGAACCGTTAGATGCATCATTATTATCGAAAGAATTGTTAGAAGAAGATGCATTAGCAGGTGTATCATCATCAAGAGAGATATCGAGGGTAGATTTTTCAGATTCAAAGTGAAAAGCTTCATCTACCTTAACATTTATCGATTCTACGATCGTCTTAGATTCTAAGTTAAAAACTCGATATGCTCTACTGTTTGTAGAATAACCTAAGAAAATCCCTTCGTCACTTCGAGAGTCAAATTTTCCAAGATTTTCACGATCACGTAAAATAAAACACCGACTCCCAAAGATACGAAAATATTTGATGTTAGGTTTTCTACAAAACCATAGTTCATATGGTGTATTCAAAGTCCCCGGGCGCAAATACACTCGATTGATAACATAGACAGCAGTGTTCACCGCTTCAGCCCAAAAATATAAAGGAAGTTCCGGCTATGAAGCATAACACGTGCCATCTCCTGTACGACCCTGTTTTTGCGCTCGACTACACCATTTTGTTGAGGTGTGTAAGGTGCAGAGAATTCATGTTTAATGCCGTTAGAAGTGCAAAAATCAATGAATTTGGAATTTATGAATTCCCCACCTCTATCACTCCTAACTCGAGTAATCCTTTCATTCTTTTCAATCATAATACGATTGCAAATTTCGAGAAAAGAATCAAAGGTATCAGCTTTTTCTTTTAAAAATGCTACCCAAGTATATCTAGAAAAATCATCAACCAACAAGAAAATATACCATTTACCTCCCAGGATGGTTGACGAGTTGGCCCCATTAAGTCCATGTGCAAAAGTTCCAAAGGCCGTTTTGTACCTATGTGGTTCAAGTTCTTGTGTGCAGTCCTAGACTGTTTTCCCTTTTGGCAACCGCCACACACAAGGTTTTGTTCAAAAGAAAGTTTAGGAACCCCCTTGACCACATCTTTGTTTGAAATTCTAGCAAGTTCCTTAAAGTTTATGTGACCTAGCCTTTCATGCCAAAGTGTTTCATTTTTCAAAGATGCTAGGTTACATTTTTCAGAAATCTTAGTAGGAACTACATAACAGTTGTTTTCTGATCTAACCCCTTTTAAAAAGAAAGCATGGTTCATGTCAGTTACAGTACATTCATCAGATGAAAAATTAACTGAAAACCATTATCACAAAGTTGACTTATGCTTATGAGGTTAGACTTAAGGCCATGAACAAATAATACATTATCTAGAACCGGGCCATCTGGAATAGCTACCGTTCCCTTTCCAACAATTTTGGAAGACCGACCATCTCCGAAAACAACAAGTCCTCCGGAGATTTTCTCAAAGGTTTGAAAACAGTTTTTGTCACCGGTCATGTGACGGGAACACCCGCTATCCAGATACCAAGACGAACTATCATATGCATGCAAGGAGATATTTGTAACGAAACAAGGGAAAATTTCACCTTTGCGCACCCAAACCTTTTTGGAATGCGTCGGTAAAGATCGGAAAGTTGATCTCCTAGGTGAAAGCGTCTTGCTTGAAGAATTGCTGCTCCTTGATGATGTCGTCTTGAGCGGTGTACTACCAAGGCTCTTTTCCTTCAAATGAATTGCATTTGATTTTTGAGGAATCACCTTTTTGGTAGTCATTGCAAGAGGTGCTTGAGGTGTGCGTTTGACTCTCGTCTTGCAATTTCTCCTTATGTGCCCTGAGATGCCACAACGAAAACATACCTTAGGTCTTGACGATCCCGAGGAGGATGTGGTAGGCTTGTTGTCGTTGATTGTCGTGAATTCCGGTGTCGGAGGAGGAGATACCGACTGAGGCACAAAGACTGTCCCACTCGAACTTGGAATGTCTCCAGTTTGAGTGTACCCGAGACCGAACTTATTTGTTTGACCAAGACCAAGAAGCCTGTCCAACTTACTCCTTCCAGATGAAAATCTCTTTAAATCGTCCTTTAGTTGGAGAATGGTCTTTGTCATTTCCAATTTTTCCTGTCGAGCCTCGCCGTTGAGCTTCAAGAAGTAATTCGCTTTGTTCACCATATCTACATAACTCTTCTCGAAATGCTCATTGGACTCTTGAAGTGAAACATTTGTTTTAATCAGATTGTCCCTTTCCACTTCAAGATCGGTCGAGAGAGAAGTTACCCTTTTTAGTTCTTCTTCGAGATCCTGCAATCTCCCTCTCAACCCCTTGTTTTGTTTAGCCAGTTTCTTTGAATCCCTCAAAAGTCTGTGGTAGGCTAAAACAAAATCTTCACCTTCCGAATTATCTGATTCATTGTCCGTTGCAATCTTTTCAACAGAGGAGTTGGACAGTGAGTCGGATGTACTTGCCATTAAGCACATGAAGGGAGAAGATGAGGTGGACGCGTGGAATGCTGTCGCGTGGTCTTCTTCATCACTTGAGGATGACTCATTTGACGTGGAGTTGTCATCCCAAGTGACGACTTGCATCGCCTTCTTCTTTGCCGGATTCTTGTTGGGACATTCCGTTGAAATGTGGCCGTAGCCTCGACATTTGAAACACTGAACTTGTCCCTCTGAACTTTTCTTATCCTTTGAGAAGTTCTCTTGCTTTCTTGACTTGTAGCTTGAAGAACCCTTGCCTTTCTTCGACTTTCCGAAGGATGGAGTCTTGCTTGAATTACCCCTTCGGAAGTTGCGGCGAAACTTCCTTGTCAAGAGAGCAAGCTGCTTCTCAAAGTCCTCCATAGAAAGGTTCTCGTCGTCGTCCGAGGAGGATGAATCCGCGTCTTCTTCTTTAGTTGATTTCAATGCGTAACCTGAAGACTTAGAAGAGGATGCTTTTCCAGAAGAATAGTTAGTAGGAAATGTCATTTCATAAGTTTGTAAAGCACCTACTAATTCTTCTACACGCATTTCGTCCGGGTGTTTAATTGTTTCAATGGCTGCTACCTTCGGGCGAAATCGTTCAGGAAGAGTTCTAAGAATTTTTCTTACAACTTTAAATTCTGGAATCTTCTCTCCCAAGTTAGCACATGAGTTTACGATGTCTTGCAATCGTGTGTAATAGTCAGTGAAAGATTCATTCTCTGCCATAGAGATAGAGTCAAACTTGCTCGTAAGCATTTGCAGTTTCTGAATCTTCACTAGGTTAGTTCCCTCATGCGTAACTTGAAGAACATCCCAGATTTCTTTCGCAGTCTCACATGCCGAGACGCGAGAGAACTCAGTTTGTGACAAAGCATTAAATAGAGCATTAATTCCCTTGCCATTGTAAGAAGAAGAATCTATCTCTTCCTTGGTCCATTTCGACCTAGGTTTTAAGGTGCGAACATCATCTAAAATTTCAGTTGGATTAGACCATCCTAATTCAATTGATTGCCACACCCTTTCGTCGATGGAAATTAAAAAGGCTTTCATCCGCACTTTCCAGTACGCATAATTTGTTCCATCAAAGAAAGGGGGTCGATTGATGTTTCCACCTTCAACCATTGTTTACAACCCTATTCCCGCTCTGATACCACTTGTTGGGTTATAGGTAATATGGATCTAAATAGGGAAAAAAACACCTAGAGGGGGGTGAATAGGTGTAAACAATAAACACTCAAAAAATCATTGCGCAATAAAACCCAATGCGGAAAATAAAAGAACACGCAAGATTTTTACGTGGAAAAACTCCAAACCGGAGTAAAAAACCACGGGACCGATAACACGGCGAAATCCACTAGAATTAACACACGTACAAGGTGATATAACGTACTCACAGACGACTCAACCTTTTACCATACGCTCCTAGTAGATCTTCCCGCTCGCTCCACGACGCTTCTCGAATCCACGATCCGCGCCCAACGCTGAATCCACAGCGTCCAACGTCGAGTCCACGACGTCCGACCGAATCCACGGTCTTCACCCAATAGCACGCTTCGAATCCACGAACGTACCTTGCACCTTGAATCCACAAGGCCACGCGAGTCCACGCGCCGATTTGGGGTAAATCGTTGTTTTTTTGGTGGTGATGATCCGCCGAATACTTAGATCAAAGATAGATCGGAAATACCATCTAAGTATTCATTAGTTTGATTCTACTCAAAATGTGAGTATGAAAACCTAGAATCAAACTAATCAATATAGATGAAGAAACATAGAATAAATCTATTGATTTCCTTTCTTCTCTATATGTGGATTTTTCTTTTCGGCTATTTTTTCTGTCATGGCCGATGCCCTAGAAATGAATATAGGGCTATTTATAGGTTAGAAACCCTAGGAAGAATATACGGATCAAAAACAACCTTTTCTGGAAAGTTTTACCGACGGCGATCCGGATTGGAATTGGCGATCCGGATCGTCGTAACAGGAAAGACGTTTCCAGAAATCCAAGGGTTCGGGATCCGGATCACAAATCCGATCCGGATCGTTCATACAGTTTTACCAGAACATCAATGTTCGGGATCCGGATTGCAAGTCCTGATCCGGATCGTGGAAGCAAACGGTAAAACTAATGTTCGGGATCCGGATCAGAGGATGCTGCGATCCGGATTGAACCAGTGTATGAACGAACACCCTTCGGGATCCGGATTGCAAGCCCGATCCGGATCCTGAACATGTCCCATGTCCAGTTTTTGATGTTTATGCAATAAAACATTCTTCCAGGTATTTCTACACTACAAGAAGTATTCGGATCACCATAAATCTTTAGTTAAACATACCTGATCCTTTTGAATTCTTCTTTCTTGAGATTGAGGTATATGATCCAAGCTATCTTCATCTTCAATCTTCAAGACTTAACATATTCACGAAATACGCCAACTCAAATTCCGTAACACTAATCCTATCCGATGTGGAATTATTGGGGTGTCACAGACTCCCCACATTTAGGTCTGACATCCTCGTCAGCCCAAACACACTGTATGGAATATAGTACTTGCCTCGATACCAGATTCTGTGAATCTGCAATCCGCTCCGGTACCGCAATCCACGCCGATACCGCTTAGTGTTGGAATTCTACAACGGAAGCGTCAAATCGGATATTTACAATAAACCCATCTTCTCAATAGAACTGGAACCTACACAACCATAAAGAAAAAAAAAAAAAAAATCAAAAGCAGTAAATGCGGGTGAAATAAGATTTATTAACAAAAATAAGAATTACACTAACTCCTCCTCTATAATAAAGTAGCTTCAATCCGAGCCCTTATCCTGAATCTCTTTCATCCTTCTCTCGTCTTATGTAAACCTAAAAGACTTCTCTCTTTAAACGCATCCGTACGTGCATTCAAAATCATGGATACCTTGGTAATGCCATATGGATGTGGCTAAACCCTAGCCCTTACCATATCATATGGATGTGATTAAACCCTAACACCATCGTGGATGTGGCTAAACCCTACCATGTGGCTAAACGCTACCACCACAACCAAAATAATAGCACCTATACTGTATTTATAGCTTATATCAAAAGCTATCCAAATCCTAGTCTAAATAAATTTCTGTTAATATTTAAATCTTAATAAACTTATCTTCAGCAGATTTAAATATTAATCTTAATCTAACTAAAATTCAACTATAAATCTAACCAAATACTAACACACACATACAGCCCAAGATCACCAGTCGATGTGAGACTTTTTTTGAGAGAAACAGTCGATGTAAGACTTGTCTCGCTAGCCCTGTCATCTAGACTCAGACTCAGTCGATACTCGTCACACACTTCCGGCTGGTGACTGACTCTGATACTAAATTGTGACACCTCACTTTCCAGGGGGCACCTATTCTAGAACTACTCTAACTCTAGCACACTCAACACTCTTAACCTCTTGGGCATAACAACCACAAAAAATAATATAGCCGGGTTAAAAGATTTAGCTCTATTTATACCTTATATATATGACTAATCCAAATTTTGGAGGTGTTACAAAAAAATAAATTATGGCGATTTACAATAATATGTCTTTTAGTATTTCTAAAAATATATAGTACTTATAGAAGTATTTTTTAGTTTTTCTATAAAAATTATGAGTGAATTAATATATAAGAGTGAATTAATATATAGGGAAGTTGCAAAGTTTTCTTAGAGTATAGATATATATATATATATATCTATATATATATATTATATATATAATATATATATATATATATAATAATAATAATAATAATAATAATAATAATTTTATGACGAAAAAGACAAGTCAAATTGAGTTGAATTTTTTATTTTTATTTAAATATATATTTTTATTTTCAAATATTTGTTTTTATTTTTGTCAAACTTTAAAATATTTTTATTTACATTGATATTTTCTTCCTATTGTGGGTGAGATCAGTTGAATTTTTTATTTTTATTTAAATATGTATTTTTATTTTCAAATATTTATTTTTATTTTTGTCAAACTTTAAAATATTTTTATTTACATTAATATTTTCTTCCTATTGTGGGTGAGATCATATTAGCTTTTTACTAATTGATTTGATAAAAATAATTTAATTTGTATATCAAGTGAGATTATTGTTTATACATTTTTTTTTATTTTAATTTTTGTTTACTCAGTAGATTATATTTTTATTGTTTATACATATTTTTTTAAATGTTTGTTTGCTCAGTAGATTATATTTTTAACTTGACAATAACAGTTATTCATTACAAAGCACCATCATTACATTATATTAATTAATTATAAATTTAAAATAAATATATATTAAATATTTTTTTATAATATTAATTATTAAAAAATACTATAAAAATTCTTTATTTTAATAATATCTATTGGCTGCGGAGTGGCTATATTAGCTATAGTATAATAGTATGAAAAAACAAAAAGCTTATTATGCAAGATATTATAAAGTACATAATAAGCTCTTGATAACATGTCTACTTTGTATGAGTCTTAGACTAAATTATAAAAAGCCTGCGCACTTACTTTAGCTCGCATCTCAATTACTTTCTTGTATTAAAAATTATGTCAATTTGTGTCCCTTATTTTATTGATATCTGAAAGAGATTTTAAAAATTTAGGATAATTTGTTAGAATTTGATTAGATTTATAATTAAATTTTAGATTAGAATTAATATTTAAATCGATTAGAGATAAATTAATTTAGATTTAAATATTAATTAGAGTATAATTTTAATTTAAACAGATTTGAATTTATTTTTTGCGGAGTTTATATATATCTCGAATGTAGAGAGCATATATATATATATATATATATATATATATATATATATATATATATATATATATATATACACACACACACACACACGTATGATCTCGACGAGGATGATCGTGCGATACAAAAAAAAAAAAAAAAAAAAAAAAAAAAAAAAAAAAAAAATCAAAACAGGATAAAATAAGATTCATTAACCAAGATAAGAATTACATCAACTCTTCTTTCTTCTGCAATAGAGCCCTCATCCTGAATCTCTCTCACCCTTTTCTCGTCTTTTATAAATCTAGAAGATTATGGGTGTGGCTAAATCTTAGTCCCCACCACCTCTATGGGTGTTACCACCACCGTGGGTGTGGATACCACTATATGGGTGTGGCTAAATCCTAGCCCCCACCACCTCTATAGATATTACCACCACCGTGGGTATATCCATCGTCGTCAAATAGAAATATCTATGTTATATTTATAGTTTACATCAAAAGCTATCAAAATCCTAATTTGAATATATTTTTATTCTAATTAATAATTAAATCTTAACAAATTTATCTCTAACAGATTTAAATATTAATCTTAATCCAATTAGTTAGGATTCAACTACAAATTTAATCAAATTCTAATAATCTCCACATTGATTTGATTTGTAGTCTTCAATTATTACGTCGAGCTCTCCGCCGCTCCACCTTGAGCGACTGCTTCTCTGTACGATCTGATCTCGCTTTTGGACTCCTTTAGCTCCATCTGAAGTCGAAAAATCACATATCTTCGAGTCCAACACACCTAGCGAGATCAAATTGTGATCGCCTATTGTGATGATCGGTAATCTAGTACTTTAATACTGATCTCCCCTTGGTATCTTCTCGCACAGCACTGCACTTTCAGGCCCTTACTAATGGAGGATCAAATGATGATACAATTAAGGAATTGATTATGGATAAATCAAATTCTCATAATCAAAAATCTACCAATTATGACAAGTATTCAAATTACGAGAAATTGAGGAAACTCAAGAATGACAATCTCACAAGTATGACAACCACACCAAATAGAAACTATTTGAATTTAAATGTTGTACACTTATAAAATATAATTGTGTAAATATTATAATCCCAAGAATAATGGGATTATATTTTGTATCCAATAATGCTATATATTAAGTATTGATTTTATGCTCTTATTCGAGTACAACAATTATTTTTCTATAATCAATTCCTTAATTGTATCATCATTTGATCTTCCATTACTTACAACTACTTTAGGGCGTCCAAAATTGTTTTGAAACCTCGGTTTCAGCCGAAATCATTTACAAATTTTGTTTTCGCGTTAGGACAGATTCGGCTCAACCCAATAAATTTTAAAAATATCTAACAAGTGCCAACCATCTTCTCGTACTGCGATCTTGTCAATTTGTGAAGATCCAATACCTTGCATTAAAGTGCATGGTTGTACGATGCAATTTTTGATAGGGGTAGTTGATATAGGGGCTAAAATCCGTTGGAGATCATTAGTAATTTAACCTAAATTTTATCTATGAGGTGATTTATGAAACTATTGGACCATCAAAACAAGTTATTCGCTTTGTGACTTATAATGATTTTCTTTTTATTATAATTTATGACTTTGCCTAATTAGTTCATAAAAGAGCTAGTAGTTAAGATAATATATTTTATCTATCAAGTAATTTATTTCATTATGAGAAAATTAATGACTAAGTAGATAGTTATATACTTGGTGAATTTCTTTTTATTATGATTTATGAGTTTGTCTAATTAGTTCGATAAAAGAGCTATACCTATTAAGTAATTTATCGCATGAGAAAATGACTAAGTAGATACGCAAACTATGTTGTTATATACTTCGAGTTATTAGACTAATCATCCATCAATTAATTTCTCCATTGTTTTTAAGTAAAATTTGACAAACTAAATATGACACTCTAATATTCTCATATCGGATGGAAATGAAGTTGTAATTAAATTTATAAAAGATTATGAATACTAGTAATAGTAATGAAATTTAAGCATTTTAGGTCGATAGTTTGATCGAGCTGAGCCAGGGCTGATGAGATCTAAGCGGGGAGAGTTTGTGACACTCCGAGAGTCTCATATGGGATGGGAATAGGATTGTGATAGAAGCATTTTAGGCCGAGCCGGTGGCTTGGGCCCAACGAGTTATTATTGCTAGTGGATCGGATCGGATCGTTACATTAAGAAATAATAATTATCAACTTGTATTGTGTTATGAAAAAATAAAATAAAGAAAATAATTCATTATGACATTGGAGTCATCTATCCTAAAACTACTCTGCACACTACAGTTGTAAATGCAGGTAATCTCAACTCGTTGAGTTTAATTGCTAAAGTAATAACTGCACAAGAAACCCCAAATGCTTCAGTTGAAACTACATCCAAATTGGTTGTGATTCCAATTGTAGCAATTGGTGAAGTATTGGATCACCCACTAATTAACAATAATAAATAAATAAATAATATATATTTACTTGTATATAAATAAATACCAATAAAATTTTTTAAACAATACAAGTTTCATGTAAAAAAAAATTAAAATTAATTTTATTTAAAATATAAAAAATAGTTTTATTTCTAAATTTTTATAAAATGTGATTGCGTATGTTAATGTATAAGTTTTAATTAATTATAATTATTAAATTTGATAAAAAAGAAAGAATAATAATAAATTTTTAAGTTTGATATATATATTAAAATTAAATAGATATATATATATATATATATATATATATATATATATATATATATATGAAACTCACATTTTCACTAAATTTCAACTCCAATTTCTCGAATACTACATCACAATTTAAAATTTTCAATCTATTTAATTTTAATATATATATATATATATATATATATATATATATATATATATATATATATATATATATATATATATATATATATATAAGAGCGAATAGTGGCTTTAATTTAAGTGTGAATAGTAACCTTAAGAAATTTCATATTTTCGAACAAAGTTGGCTAATTTGACTTATCTGAATTCAAAATCAACAATGTAAATACTCAATTTGAACAGTCTCGTCGATTTGAGCGCAGTGGCGCAATCCAAATTTATATTTGACGAGCCTAGATTATCGAAAAGCGTGCCAAATAGTAGAATGCATTGTATTTATGGATTAACTGACCTAACGAAACTCAAACTTAATGAACCAAAATCGCTACTCGATAGGTTTCATTTTGCCGAACGTCATGGTGCCGTCCGTTTTTCTGTTTGATGGCGCCTCGAAAAGTATGAAAATAGTAAAAATAGTATATTTACGCAAAGGACCCCGTATTTTATGTATCGAATTGCGTGCAATTTCTAGGAGAGGGGCTTTTTTGTGTTTTTCACCTATTGTGAGGGACCCAGGTCGAATTATGGCTGTAGGAGGGCTAGTTGGCCTTTTGTAGCAATTAGTGCATGGATGTCTCTTGGGTAACCCTAGCCGCCCCTTGCTTGCAACCGCAGCCACCCCACGACCCCTACTCTTCCTCCTCTTACCTTTCCCGAGCGCCAGCATCGCCGGCCGCCGCTTGGGCTTGCCGGAAAAGGCAAGGAGACCTTTCCTTCTCTTTGATCTCGGGTTGAGAAAGAAAGAGTTGCACCGAAACCTTTGGCTCGCTTCTAGATAACCCTGCGGCCTTCCCCTACGTCCAGAAGTCGAACCCAAGGGGTCCCGCCGCCGGTTGTGGCCGCACATCTTCAGAGAAGGAAGTTATCATCATCTTCTTCTTTCTCGGATCCGGCAATGTGAGATCTCTCTCTTTCTTGGGTTTCTTGATGCTTAGACCTCCCAACCCTTTTTATCACCTCCCTGGGACTCTCCCTGTAGAGCCCCGGCCCTGGGGACCCATCGGGTTGCCGGTGGGAGCATTGCACTCGCCGGAACCTAATTTGCACCGCCTCTGTCGTGCGTTTTATCCGGTGGCTTAGGGCCTTATCCAAGATGCTGGGCATCTTCCCCTGGACCTTTGTAAACCTCCTATGAAGTTTCATAGGGGATGGTCAAGTGTAGACGCCGCAGTAGGAAGCCCTAGTTTGGCTAGTTTTGCCTATGGCCGAGCGTGGCCGTACGCCGCCGCCGCCGCTTCTCGCCGTCGGCCAACCATCTAGCAAGCTTTCTCGCATCGAGGGAAGGCTGCCTGAGCCTTTGCATGAATCTGAAACCCACTACTTAGTAATCCACCACTGTTGCACCCTTGGGTTCACCTCAAACATTCTTCCGGCCAACCGCCGCACTCAGATGTCGGCGCCGGTGCTAATTGCACCTAGAGCACTTTCTTAGAGCCTAGGACCCTGCTGTTTGCCCTTGTAACCCTCAAGAATCCAAGTTGCTGCCACTTGCCCCATCTCGAGTCCTTGATGGCTTTTGGTTTGGCCGAGGTTGCTCCGATGATTGTTTCGGCGACCCTGCAGCTCCCTGATGGTGAACCCTCGACTCCACTCAACCTCCTAATCTTGATGCTCACCTCATAGCAGAGTTTGGTTGGGTGGTTAATTCATTCTAGCAATATAAGCCTTAAGAGGCTTGATCTAGAGCTACCTTGCTCTATTCACTATTTCGATAGCCTTGCAGCACCCCGAAGGTGAGCCTCTGAACCTCCTCAGTCCTGTGAGCATGATGCTCACCTAATATATGCAATTGGTTGGGTTATTATGTCACATTAGCAACTTGAGCCTTAGTTGAATACTTTTAGTTGCACCATTGCTGTTTGCGGGCTTTGTGTCACCTCCAATCAGTAAACATAGTGTTCAGTGCATCGAGGCCCATCTGCTGGTGCCCTTGGATCAACTCGAAAGTCCTCAGATTTTATTAACAAGTCAAAACATCGTGAATTTGGAGGTTTTATGTAATTTCTCATAAACCTAGGGGTCTTTTTATAATTGTGACCATATGGGCTACTTTGGGCAGTGTGTCTGAATCCTTTGAACTTTTTGTTTGAGGCCAGTTAAATGCCTTTCGTTGAGCGGGAATTGGCTTACGAAGCATAAATCGGCAAAATTGCCGGTTTATCGGCGTTTCTGCACAAATCGCGCATTTCGAGGATAGTAGATGATCAATCTTGGTAGTCAGGTGTCCCTGACTGTTTCCGACGTTGTCCTAGCTAGCCCAGTGACTTCAGTTTAGCATTTGCAACTTTCGGAGCTGATATTAACGTTTCTGGAAGTGATTTTGGTATTTATGACACCGTTTGAGCATAGAGTCGCACCCAATGGATTGTGAGTGCCTGAACGTTTTCAGTGAAGCGTTCCGGGGTATTATGTCAAGTTTCGTTAAATTCGGAGACCTATAGGCACAGATCGGATCATAGCTGGTCGATCGGCGGATTACCAGAAATTCCAGCAAATCCCGGGACTTCAGTGAAGTTTCCCGCTTAGCTTACCTGCATACAGTGAGTCAGTGGGTGAGGTGTGTGAGAGTCTTGTACTGACCTGTGGTTATGATTCAAATCCCAGAAGTCAGCCGCCAGCTCGTGAGCCTTCCTGCAGATTCCTCGATCGCCTGCATTGAGCTGGGTGCTTCAGTCCGGACTTTATCATATCGTCACCTATGGGATACCATATTCGGTCGGATCCCTGTGATTGTTGCAAGCCCTGGTCCCATTCCTTGAGCATTTTTGTCTTTCTTTCAGTATAGTAGTTTACTACTCTTTTATTTTGCCTGCTTAGTTTATACTTGGACTTTTCCCATGTCTGATTGGTCATTAGCTAGTGATGATTGCAGTCTAGTTATTTTAGCATACTCCTGTTCAGTGATTGCAGTATTTTCCTACTTTTATATTGCATGATAGGATCAGTTGTTATTGTTCAGCATGATGTGATTATACAGTTATTCAGCTTCAATTATTCAGTTTATGTTATACAGCTTCAGTTATATAGCTTCAGTCTGTTGATATTACAGTTTTCAGCATCCCGTTTGGGACTCCTTGGCTTTATGTCATTTATCCGGTTTTTAGACCGTGAGTTTGAGCATCAGCATTATGATCGTCACAACATTGTTGTACTTCTCGTACGCCGTGGGATTGATCCCCCGCCTTGCGTTCTTTACCGGTAGAGCGATCTACGTGACCCATGAGCCCCTTTTAGCTGTACCGAGTGATAAGCTAAAATATTATTGAAAAATATAAAAATATTACATATATCCACTTATTTATTTATAAATAAAAGATTTAAATAATAAATAAAATTATATAATTATAGTAGGCTCATCCATAAAAAAAAAATAAAATAAAATAAAAAATTTACGTAGGCTTCATTGAATTGCTATTTATTTTTTATATTTTATATATACAATTATTTACAAATATATAATTTTATAATATTAATTATCATCTATAAATATTTTAAAAAAAACATCCACACTATATATTAATAGATAAAAAATAAATATTAATAGATAAAATTAATAAAAATCCACACTAAATAAGAAAATGCATCCACACTAAATAATATAAACATCCACACTAAATATTAAAAAAAAAAAATTAAACATCCACACTAAATATTAATAGATAAAAAAAAGTAAATAACTAAATATTAATAGATAAAAAATAAATAAATATCCACACTAAATATTAAAAAAATAAATAAATAACTAAATATTAATAGGTAAAAAATAAATAAATATTAATATTAAAAAAAAATTAGGGCCTAAGTTTGAGAATGGGGGCATTCCGAGAATCGAACTCGGGACCTCTCGCACCCAAAGCGAGAATCATACCACTAGACCAAATGCCCTGTTACATTTATATCATATTAATTATATTTATTATTTTATTTAAATAATATTAAAATTTACAAATTTAGAATAGTAACTCAGGCGCATAATGTACCAAGCCAAGCATAATGACCTAGCACAAATAACTCGTTGAGAGTCCAAAACAAAGTTCTTATTTATAATTTTATTTTTCATCAGATACGAAATTACTAAAATGTCCCACTAATGTTTGTCTAGTAATAAGATATGCTACGATCTAATCTGAGGTTGGATGATACGAAGATTTTTAATATATGAGAATCTTTTATATTTTATTTGGTATTATTATTTTTTTTTTTTACTACAATACAGAAAATCACTTTATAAATATTCGCATTTTTATTTTTTAAAAAAAAAATTCAAAAATCTATATTTTACCTGTTTAAAATTTTAGAAAATATTTTTAAAAGGTTACGGGCATACGGCGTTAATAAAAATGATGAAATAACAAAATTATCCTTACTTGTTATATAAGAAAAAAATTAATTTGTAATATATATGTATCACTTCAAAAATATTTTTAGTGTAAATTATAAAAAATTGACGGAATAATAACGGAACATTTACTTGAATTTCTAAGAAAATAAAATATAAATTTTTAAATGTTGAAAAAAAAAATTTGAATATTTATAGAAAAATTTTCTGCAGTTTAACCATTTATTTTCTTTTTTGCTTTCTTGAATATGGATAGCTGGTAATTGTTATATCCATGATGTTTGTTTGGCAATTGGAAAAGATAAAAATTTACAAATAACTTTTTTTTTCATTTTCGAGATTTTCTTAAAGTTGTCACCAATTACTTGACCAGTCAAGCTAGCTCTTATGCTAATCTATCAAATCATATATATATATAGAGTTGGGCTGGAATGCTATTGATAGCACCAGCCCAACTTTGCCACCCAGTTTATTACCGTTGGATTGCGTTGAGATTTGTGAAAGTTATTTAATGAAAAAAGAAAAAAAAAAAGTCAAATGAAAAAGTAAAAAGTAAAAAGTTTTTAAATAGCTTTCACAAATCTCAATGCAATCCAACGGTAATAAATTGGGTGGCAAAGTTGGGCTGGTGCTATCAATAGCATTCCAGCCCAACTCTATATATATATATATATATATATATATATATATATATATAGAGAGAGAGAGAGAGAGAGAGAGAGAGAGAGAGAGAGTGTAGGGTTTATATATTTTTAAAAATATAAATTTTATATTTGTAAACTTTTTATCATCGAATTTGTATTGAGATTTGTACTATTTACTTTTTTTTCTCTCTCTTTAGTTGACTTTACAATAGCACAAATTTCAATGCAAATCTAATGATAAAAAATTTACAAACATAAATTGACATATACTTTTGAAAATATATAATCTCTACTCTCTCTCTCTCTCTCTACTTTTTAAAATATATATAAATTGGTTTTTACTTTTGAAAATTTATATAGAAAGAGAGAGAGAGAGTAGAGATTATATACTTTTAAAAGTACATGCTAATATATGCTTGTAAATTTTTTATCATTAGATTTGTATTGAAATTTGTACTATTGTAAAGTCAACTAAAGAGAGAGAAAAAAAAAAAGTAAAAAATATAAATTTCAATACAAATTCAATGGTAAAAAATTTACAAGTATGAATGGACTTGTACTTTTAAAAATATATAAGCTATATATATATATATATATATATATATATATATATATATATATATATATAAATATCGTAGGGCTACTATACTCTTATAAGTATAAATCACTTGGTACTCATAACTTTTCTGTCCTTGGATGAAGGGATGTGCAAATTACGGTTAGGATGATAGTGGCCCCCCTAAGGTTTAGTGGGTTGTTCGTGAAATAGTATAAATTCTAGTGACTTGTGAATACGAAGAGATTTTACTCATAAGAGTATTGTAGCGGGATTTTATATATATATATATATATATATATATATATATATATATATATATATATATATATATATATAAAGTAAATGTTATATACTTTTAAAAGCACAAATCCAATCTTGTAAACATTTTACTATTGGATTTGTATTGGGATTCGTGTTATTATAAAATCAACTAAAGAGAGAAAGATAGTACAATAGCACGGATCCCAATACAAAATTCAAAGATAAAAAATTTACTAGTATAGTTGGACTTATATTTTGAAAGTATATATATATATATATATATATATATATATATATATATATATATATATATATATATATATATATATATATATATGGGGTCCGGCTATTATAATTTTATAAGTAAATTCCTTTTGTACTCATAAATTTTCATCCCTTGGACGAAGTAATGTGCGGTTAGGATTATAGTACTCCCTAAAATTTATACTATTTCCCCAACAACCTCATAAACCCTAGGGGGACCACTATCAGCCTAACTGCACATTTCTTCATCCAATGATAAAAAAATTATGAATATAAAAAGTTTTATACTTATAAGAGTATAGTAGCCCTACGCTATATATATATATATATATATATATATATATATATATATATATATATATATAGTCCGGCTACTATTCTTCTACAAACACCAAACAACTGGTGCTTGTAAATTTTCTACCGTTAAATTTATCCCTTTAACTAATTTCATCCGTTAGATCATTCTATTCCACCAACCACTCATTTAATTCAATGGCCCACTAATATCCTAATCACATATCTTTTCACCCAAGAGCTAAAAACTTATAAGTAACAATAACTTGATATTTTTAAAAATATAGAAGCTCAATTATATATATATATATAGAGAGAGAGAGAGTAGAGCTTATATATTTTTAAAAGTACAAGCTCATCCATATTTGTGAATTTTTTACCATTAAATTTGTATTTTGATTTGTATTTTTTACTTTTTCTTTCTCTCTATTTAGTTGACTTTACAATAGCAAAAATCTCAATACAAATTCAATGGTAAAAAACTCACTACCATATATTAGCTTATACTTTTAAAAGTATATAAACTATATATATATATATATATATATATATATATATATATATATATATTTATATATATATATATATATATATATATATATTGCTATTAAGTTTTCATTACTTGGATTAAAAAATATGCAGTTGAAATTATAATGGTCTTTCAAAATTTTTGTTATTTAACCAATCACTCACTAAACTCTAGAGGACCACTATCATCCGCACATTCATTAATTCAAGAGCTAAAAAATTAGTAACACCAATGACTTGGTGCTAGCGATAATATTCCAGTCTAGTTATATATATATATATATAAAAAAAAATAAAAAATAATAATAATAACGCTAAAAGTTGCCTTAGATACCAAGATTTTTTTTATTTGAGAGAGAAAGAAAGATAGCTAAACTGTGCATTTTATTTTATTTAAAAATTAAATTCGGCTAAACTTTAAATTTGAGATGTCATATATCAACTATCAATTTCTTAACCAACTGTATTGTATTAAATAACGATCATTGTATAAGCAAAAGTGGAGAATAAGGTTATTTTGATAAAACAAATAGATTTTCTTTCGTGGTTCTGGATGTGTAACAAGTATAAAAATTTATCGAGTAAAGTGTTTTATTACCAAGTACAATCGGTGTCCGTAGGATTCGCTGTGCATGAGAGGTTGATTCCGCTGCTAAAATTTAGCAAAATTAATCCGCACGCAGATTAATTATGCTAAAAATCAGCGATAGGAAATTTGCTTCGCCAAATTTGTGATATATCAGCATAGAACAGGGAAAATTCATTTCCTTGCAATTTACAAAAGAAAACTCAACTTTCTTACAAATATTGTGTCCTCAAACAGAATTTCTTTTCAAATCAAACCAGCATTTAATTGATAATTATCTGAACTAACAATAAGAAATTTACTCGGAAAAAATTAAACCTAAAGACAAGCAATGCAAGCGATTAATTTGGAAAAAAAAGAAAAGAAATCAGGCAGGAAAATATAACTGACGAATGTGCATATCAAACAACTGTTTATGATCATCTTGATCATCTAATTTCGCATTCTCGGACTCATTTCGAATATGGAAAGAAAAGAGTATATATCTCGAATGTTTAACAAAATTAATAAGTAATCCGATATGATTACATTACATATAATATAAAGATTGCAGATTTTCCTTTTATATATATATATTTATGCTGGGCTTGTATTCACCTGTTCTTGAATAGTTCGAAATCTCCAAGAAAAGAATTGAAGACACAATGAGTTGATCCCCATGGCGAGGCCGAATCCTGCGAACGCAGCGAAAAGAATTGCGAAAATCACTTTTAATTGGAGCTGCAAGTGAGAAGAGAGAAAACGATTAGAGAGGAAAGGGAGAGGTTCTGCAATTACTGATCAATTAAGTGGCTATGTCTGGACCGAATTTTTATTTGAACAAATGTCTTTTTTCTGTCGTCGGTAAAAACTCGTTCTTCGAAAGACACAGATTTTTCTGGAAACCTTTCTTCTTTTTTTTTTACGGAAATGGTAATGAAATGTGCAGAAACGATGCCGACAAAGTTGCACAACGAAATAAACAACATACTCAAAGTTGATTTTCTTTTGTATATATAAGGATCCAATGCGAAAGGCACTAGATGAAACTATTGAGGCGAATATCAACAAAGATTAGTCACAAATGATCGACGATGAAATAACTAAGAATAAATAAGCAAAATGCAACCTAGTGATTTCGCGCTAGCATACTTGCAGAAAACCAACCCAATGGAACAATTTAGCTTTGTTTAAATTGATTTCATTGACAACAATCGGTAATAGTTGGTTCGATTTTGGTCCAAAATTTTCAAAGCAGAAAAAGAAGAAGAAAGAGTTACTAAACCAAGAAAACATTTTGTGTGTGTGTGTGTGTGTGTGTGTGTCTACGTTCATCTATGAAATTGGTTCCCGCTTATTCAGCTCTGATTTAACACATAACAAGTCACTTTAAACAGAATCAAAAAACATTTTGAACCAAAACCACTGAAATTTCACATTAACTCTTATGGCGAAAAAAAGTATCAAAAATCAGAAATTGCTGCTAGAATCGAAGCTGAAGGAGGCTGAAGAGATGGGATGGTTGCGGAGTATCGTCGTGGACATTCACAAATCGAAGCTGAAGGAGGTGGGGAAATCTAAACTCGCTCGGGCCACTGTGGTGAAGGATCATGCCTCCGCTGCCCAGCTCATGGACGTCGGGGACAGAAAGGGGCTTGGAGGAATCAACACGGGTAAGAAGAAGACAAAGTTTGATTCCTCCTTCAAAAGGTGGAATCTAAAGTTGCAAGCAGAGGGTATTGCCCATCGCCCCATCTCTGCTAAGGAATCGAAATCCTCATTACAAGAAATAGCCGATGATGTTAAGAAGACGGGACAGCCTACGAAGGACAAGAAAATTACCTGGGCTGACCTTACAGGAAGACCCTTGGCTGCTTGCTACCCTCTCGATGCACCTGCGCAGGATCGGTCTGATAAGGGTAGAAGAGAGGCGAAGACCCACCAGACTTCTGGGTGCACCCCGAGGTCCTATAAAGAGGCCCTCCTGCAGCCGGCACCTTCTTCATCTCTCCTTATATCCTCCAAACGTAGGTCATCGGGGCGGCCTGCTCCGTGGGGTATTAGTCGCAGCCGTTGCTTCAAGTGCCTCGCTTCCGATCACTGGATCAGAGACTGTAGAGATCCGGTGAAGTGCCTGAAGTGCCGCCGCTCTGGTCATCGAGCTCGGGATTGCCATACTTCAACAAAGGCAAGGATGCAGGGGTCGTATCGTTTTCGCCCCCACTCCATGAAGGTCTTTGTGCCTCTCTCTGAAGGCTTTTACACTAGACAAGAGCAAGGGCGTCGTGCTGTTCTTGCAACCCCCATGGGTCAGGCAAACCTCGGACACTATCCGCAGGGCTTTATCGCAAACGATTTGGCGGGACGCTTCGGAGGTTTTTCCAATGACTTCCTGGTCTCAAAGTACAGAGAGAGGGACTTTGTGATCCTTTTACCGCAATGGGTTCCACCTGAGTCGCTGATCCGTAGAGAAGGCATCCGCCTCGAGCACTGTCGACTTCGTTGCTTCGATTGGATCCCTCACAGGGATGCCGTTCGCGCACGTCTTACCTACAAGGTTTGGATAAAATTAGTGAATTTGCCATACGAATGCTGGGCCGAGAACATGGTCTCGGCCCTCATCAATGGCTTCGGAAGGTACCTGCGCGCCGACGAAAACAGCCGGATGCTGTTGGACATTAACTTCTTTAAATGCCAAGTAGCCGTTGACGACCCGGCAGACGTCCCGGAGAATCTCTTCGTCACCATGGGGGACATCATCGTGTGCGTGCGGGTTATCCTTGTTAGTACAGCTCCGTTCGGTGGGGACGACCGGGGTATCCCCTTCGCCGGTGGAGACCCCAACGAAGGGGGAGATCAGACAGACCCGCAGGGCCGGCAAATAGCGCGACGGGTAGACCTTGCAGAGAGAGCAGCGGATAACAGCGTCTTGGGGGCGGGAGGGGATTCTGATCAAAGTACCTCCTGGAACTCTTCGGAGATCCGGGATCGTCGGAGGGGGGCGACACAGGGGGCACCAGCCCCCGCTCCGGTGCTTCCGGCGCCTTCGTCGACGGCGGAACTCCGATCCACGAACCCGAGTGACGTCATCGCGATGCAGAACCTGGCATCGCTGGGCGCCTCTCCCCAGGGCGTAGTCAGACGGGGGGGGGGGCAGGCAAGCCCTTGCCTCGGGAGTCCGCGGACAACCTGTTCGGGCTCTCCTCGGCTCTCGAACCCGATGACGCCGCGCTCGAGGCGGGGTTTGTCCGTTGAGGAGGAGGCTTTGAGAGGTTTGGGAAGCTGCTCTGGGACGCGGGACGATCGGGGGAGACACTTGTTGGTGCTTCACCCTCTCTCGAAGGAGGCGTGTGAGACGAAGGAGGGAGACTTGAAAGTCGCTCTGGCACCACCTCGGGTGGAGCATTCGCAGATGAGCAGGGGAAGGGATACTTTGATGGAACGGGTTTCTTACAACCTCGTGGAGGGGCCTAGGCGGCTTGCGTCTACTCCGAGACGGGCCTGGACTTTTGGGGGCTTCGGGGAAACTGGGCCTCTGACCTCGTGGGCCTCAGAAGAGGCATTCTGGGTCTTTCAAGGCTCATGGAAATCGGGCTGGGTCAGCTTGAGGCTTTGGAGAAAATGCGTACTGGATTCGACTGGGCCCTGGTCTCTGCTCAGCTTGGCTGCGGGCCCCTCTCCCACTTGGGGGCCTCCTCTGGACCACTGGGACTCTCCCTTCGGTCCGAGCAGGACGATGGCCTCTGTGGGCTGGGATGGGCTAGGGTCTGGGACACTCGACGTTGACGACTATTCGGCGATAGAAACAGAAATTACAACCCTCGACGCCGCCCTGCTGAAGACTCCATCGCTGCTGGGGGCGACCGAGCACTCACTAGGAGGGATGGGAGCGGATGACAGTGTTCTCGAGACGTTTGGTCGGGAGCCCAACGAATCTGTGCAAGTTCGGGGAGGACTCAGTCCGACTAGTCCGGTGACGGTCAGGAGGAGTGCTCGGCTTGCCCGTCTTCCTATTCGTGATTCGCTAGAGAAAGCCGTTCTACGAAAATCCAGGAGCATGGAAGCTACGGAACTCCCGGACACTTCTAGCCCCGGTTCGGTGACAGCGCTCAGAGAGGCTTCTCCACAAGCTTGCAACTATGCCCACCGGGAGACGTTGCTTTGCTCTTACAAGCGTAAAGGGAGAAAATGTGGTATTCGCCTCACTGACGATGAGGCGAATCGCTTCAGGGGCTTCTTGGAAGCGAACCCGTAAGGCGGTGGGCTTGCCCGAGCTTCGTGGCCTGAGTTTTACGGTTTCTAATGTCGTCTGTTTGTTGTCAGCACTTCCGGCGTCTCTGCGACCCGGGCGTCTACTTTCCTGTCTTTGTTAATCTTTATTTCCTTGTGTCGGCGGCTCCCTGCCTCCTACAGTTGGTGGCAGAGCTAGCCAGTTGCTCTCTTCTCGGGCGTTCATTCGACACTTCTTTGAAGTGCCATTTTGCTCTGTTTGAATGCGCAACTGATGAGTTTAAGTTATGTGGGTGTCCCTTTGTGTTCTTTTGCGGTAAAGGCAACGACGATGTTTCCTCGCCATTGGTTACCTTCTCACCTCTCTGCAACGACAAGCTATTGTACGGAATCTACCGCAGTCCACTGGATAGCAGTTTCGACACCTGTAGACCTAAGAGGAGGGGAAGGGGTGGGGGAAGTGGCGATTGGGGTTGGCTTATTGGCATTGCTTCTGAACCACTGGGGATAGACCAGGACGCGAGGGCGCTCTTCTTCTCATGGAATTTGTTACAACGGCATCTTTCAAGATTCACCCCTTCTCGACCTCGCAACTTTTGTGGTAAAGAACTGACCCTCTGGCTGACCAAGGGTGTCGAGGGATCTAGACACTGTTCACTGCGACATCTAACGGGCTGGTCTCTGATTTGGGTCGTTTCGGATAGATTTCGAGTTCGACGAGGTGAGGCTTCACGGGGGGGGAGCTGTGCTGGTGTTTAGTCATGTTTCAAATCTTCTGCTGGAACGTTCGGGGTTTGAATGACCCGAACAAGCGCTTCCTGGTAAAGTCGGTAGTGTCTAAGTTCAAGCGCTCCGTCATCTGCTTACAAGAAACCAAGGTTGAATCGGTCTCCCGCTCCTTCCTAAGGTCGTTTGTTGGCTCTTACTTCGATAAATGTATGGTTATCAAATCGGCCGGAGCCTCTGGCGGATTGGTGACCTGTTGGAGCTCCAAAGTGTTCTCCTGCCGTGGAGTCATTCTGAGAGACTTTTCGCTTACGGTTCAGCTGACACACATTCCCAGCGGGGCTTCCTTCTCCGTTACCAACGTTTACGGCCCTCCGACCTGGGCCGGCAAGTCGGATTTCTGTCGCGAGCTGGCCGATCTTAAAAGGGATTGCAGGGGAACGTGGGTCATGTGTGGCGATTTCAATCTTACCAAGAACACTCAGGAAAGAAGAGGTAGAACCTGGAGTGGACGCCTTATGTCCATGTTCTCAGATCTTATTAATGAGTTGGACATGATTGATCTACCTTTAAGCAACCAGCAGTTTACTTGGTCCAATCTACAAAACTCTCCCTCCATGGCAAAACTAGACCGCTTCCTTATCTCTACGGAGTGGGACCAGACTTTTCCCCTCTCGAATGTGGTAGTGAACCCGAGGATCACCTCCGATCACTCGCCGATTATCCTCTACACCAGTCAGAGACCCTCCCCCCCGAGGTTCAGATTCGAAATGATCTGGCTAACGCGGGAAGACTTCTGCAACAAACTACCCGGCTGGTGGAGGGAGGTACCTCCAAAGGGTTCCGGTATTCTAACGCTGGTGGCCAAGCTGCGACACTGCCGGAAAAGAATCAAGGAATGGTGCTCTGCGAACTTCTACGGTATCTCACAAACCAAAAGAAACCTTGCCAGCGAGATTCAAAGACTCGACGTCTTGGAGGAAAGAGCTGATCTCTCCCCGCAGCAGCTGGAGGAACGAGCTCAGCTCAAACTCCTACTCAGTAGGGTGGTGGCTGACGAGGAGATCCTCTGGAAAGCCCGCGCGAACCTACGTTGGCTGAAGGAAGGAGATGGTAACACTAAATTCTTCCATGCCACTGCTAACTGCAGGAGACGCCAAAACTTCATTGGTGATTTGATGGATAATGGACGGACCCTAAGAAGAGAAGAAGAAAAAAGGGAGTACTTTGTCGATTACTTCAAGAAGAGATACGCCCCATTTGATCATACCCGGGGCTCAACCGGGGACTGGGCCGAGTTATTTGGACTTAGAAAATTATGCCGACCTGATGAACTCACCGTACCTTTTTCATTAGAGGAGATCAGGAAAGCGACCTTCCAACTTGGGGCAGATAAGGCACCGGGTCCAGACGGCTTCAACCTAGGTTTCTTTCAAAAATTTTGGGAGGTTGTGAAATTCGACTTGCTGAATATTTTCTTGGAGCTGCACAACGGAACGCTGAACTCTTCCCCGCTGGATTACTCTTTCATCTGTTTAATACCAAAGAAGGAGGGAGCCAACTCGGCCAACGACTTCAGACCCATCAGCCTAATCAACGCTGTTCAAAAAATCATCTCTAAGGTTTTAGCTAATAGGCTAGAAGGGGCTCTGAAAGAGATCATCTCACCTACCCAGTCCGCCTTCCTTAAAGGCAGGTCAATTCTCGACTCTTTTGCTGCTGCCACTGAGCTGGTCAACTGGAGCTCCAAAACTGGTCTAGAAGCGGTGGGGATCAAAGCGGACTTCGAGAAAGCTTTTGACATGGTACTGTGGGACTTTCTTTTTACGGCACTGTCCGGAATTGGAGCGAATGAGAAGTGGTGCGAATGGATCAAGCAATGCGTTTGTAATGCGAAGACGGCAATTCTAGTAAACGGGATACCCACCAAATGGATAAAGATGACCAGGGGACTTAGGCAAGGGGATCCGCTGTCCCCCTACCTCTTCATCCTGGTCGCTGAGGGACTGACCAGAATGACAGAGAGGGCAGTACTCAACGGCCTACTTACTGGAATCGGCCCCGCGTCCGCACCGAAAATCTCCATCATCCAATATGCGGACGACACTCTCTTCTTCTGCGGTGCCAAGAGGAGTCAGACAGAAAATCTACAATTCATTTGGAAGCTCTTCGAATGGGCCTCTGGACTAAAGGTCAACCGACAAAAGACTGATCTTTTTTACCTAGGCAGGCATGCCAGCAGGGGGAAAGAACTGGCGGACTCACTTGGGTGTACGGAGGGGAAGCTCCCGATACCTTATCTTGGCCTTCCACTCTCTGATAAGAACTTACGAAAAGAAGACTGGAGGCAGGTAATCGGGAAGCTTGAGAACCGGTTAGAGGGGTGGCAAGCTAAGCTACTCTCTCAGGGGGGCAGGCTAACCCTGGTGAATTCGGTCCTGTCGAACCTGCCGCTCTATTTCCTCTCTATGTTTCGCGCACCCAATTGGGTTATTAGACGGCTGGAGGCACTGCGCAGATCTTTCTTTTGGAAAGGGTCGTCAACTACCGCAGGGGGACATTGCCTCGTGAACTGGAATACGGTCTGCAGGAGCACCCGGGAGGGAGGATTAGGGGTTCTAAACCTGAAGAATATGAATACTGCACTACTTGCCAAGTGGTGGTGGAGATTTTTTACGGAAAAGGGCCTCCTGTGGACGCCCCTCATTAAAGGGATCTACTATGGACGCAGGAAGCCGCTGAGAGAGGGGAACTCCTTCAGACCCCTCTCGCAATGGTGGCGCAATGTACTCACCACAAGGGACATTTTTAGATGCGGTATCTCATTCTCGCTAGGGAATGGGCGAGATATCTGCCTTTGGTTGGACATTTGGGCCGCTCAAGCACCTCTCCGAACCCTTTTCCCATCCATCTTCGACGCCGTCAGGATGAAGAAGTGTCGTGTGAGGGAATGTTGGAGGAGGAACAGATGGAAGTGGGACTACATTCTTCGAGGACTCACCTCTGAGAACCGTTCAGACTCCGATCAGGTCAACCTTCTTAAGGAAATTATCAGTTCTAACCCCATCCTTCCCTCCAAAGATGTGGCGCGCTGGAGATGGTCTGAATCCGGGAACTTCTCGATCAAATCACTTTACCTTTTCGCCATGAACGGCGGTGTTTCAGACCTACGATTTAAGCAAATCTGGAAGATCAAGATCCCTCTCAAGGTTAAAATCTTTCTTTGGCTTGTTCTAAGGAGTAAAGTTCGCACCAAAGATAATCTAATCCAAAGGGGCTGGTCGGGAGACGACTCTTGTGTCCTATGTCTGGATCATGCTGAGACAGTCAACCACCTCTTCCTAGGATGTCAATTCACAAGAGCCATACTACAAGCCACTATCCTGAATGTCGCTTCCCTCAACCACCTTCCGTCGGCAGCTTCCCTTTGGACTACTGCTTGCCTAAGAAGCGGCACTTTGCGCGACAGAGAGCTTTTGGGGATTGCTTCCGTCTGGTGGAGCATCTGGATTGAACGAAACAGACGGATTTTTGACAACAAGAAAATTTCGGCGGGATCCCTCATTAAGGATGTTCGCGCTTACTTGAGCTGGTGGGCTCACTTGAGCTCACCTACGCCGGTATCATAGGACATCTTCTAAATTTATGGGTTTTTTTTTTTTTTTTTTTTTTTTTTTTTTTTTTTTTTTTTTTTTTTTTTTTTTTAGGCCTCGTTGCCTACTTCTGTTGCTTAGTTCATCGATCCTATGAATGAAGCGGTAGCATGCTACCTTTCCTCAAAAAAAACTCTTATGGCGAAAAGTTGCCTGCGACTTGCTTTAATGTTTCTGTCAAAGGGACGCCAATTCTAAACCACGAAGTATGCAAATTTGTTAAATGTGAAAAGAAAATATATGCGGCAAGATCGATTAACAAATAGGTAACAAACCAAAACCAAACTGCCTAAGTCGATTCGGTTCTACTCGATTCCTGCCTAGATATGCTAAAGAAATTTAATCAGTTTGTTTCTGCTTACGGATGTCCAGTTTCATGCAGTGGGTATATTTCTTGTGCATGTGATGTAACAGAAAGGGTGATCATCTACGAGCAAAATCACAAAAATTTAGTAGTTTACTACCGCGAACATGAGTTCGTTAGTTCGGTTGTTTCAGACAATCATACTGCCGCTTCTAATCAAGTGAGTCGATAGTTCAAAGATGTAATTTCGAGGACATTAAATGCAAGTTATTGGAAAAAATAATAGTTCAAAGGTAGCATTGTTGAGGTAGGACTCTGAAGAGTCCGACTTGTTTTTGCACTTATTAGTAGGATAAACTACTGAAAACCATTTAGTAGCATCAGAAATCGATATTTTAGATACAAATTTGCTAATAATTTTTAACCTCGTTTACTCTTATAAACATAGAGAAACACATCTAGAAACAATTTATAACTATGATATGTAATCGAATTACTCACCACATAATAGAAGAGATGGACAAATAAGATGACAAGTGCGAATTGAAAGGCTGAATAGGTCCAAGCATACTCCCTGCATGCTGCATTAAACAAATAGATTGAGGCCGAAGAACTAAAATGAACTCGATCGATCAAAATCATAATTTCTTATGTAATTAATTACCGATGACAACCGAAAAAAATGATCCCAAAAGGCCAAGCGTCAAGGAAATTGGAGCAGCAATCACAACGGCACGAGTTCTCATCTTATTGACCTATTATAGAAGAGAAACAGCTTATCAACCCATTAACAACATAGAGGTTAAGAAGTAAAAGTGTACACTGATGACATAAACAACAATGATTTTATACTTAAAATGGATAAATCCAAATGAAAGAAAAAATAATTTACTAAAATATTTAGCTGTTTGGACTTTCAGGCAGGTCAATACACAATGTCAACTAGATGTAGAAGCACAGATGCAAGCGCATGAACTTGTATGTGAAGAAGTACGATGCTATTAACACAACTGATGCTACCCGCTTCGTTTATTTTGAAATAAACTTAGCTGGAAATGTGAAGCAACTAAGGCTTCGAACTCGGGACCTCGGGTATCAACCATCAAGCCCTTTGCCACTTGCGCTAGGGACAGTTGATAGATCTTAAATTTCCTAAAAGACATTATCTTCTATTTGGTTCTTTTGCTTAGTATAACTAATTAACTGCCGAAAATTCCCTTGTTAGAGCGAACCAAAAGAATATATATATGACCCATATTCAGAAGATAGTTTAAGCAGTGTATTTTAAGAATAACATCACTCATAAGTTCACATAGAAAGGTTATGTCCTTGGGAGTTCTTTCGTGTTTTGTAATCTGAGTTATCATACCAGCAGCTGTTCGAGGAAGAAGAAGTAGCATATCGTGCTTATCAAGATCAACACAACCACATCATGCCAGGTTCTGCCAAAGAGAAAACAAAATAATGTTATATTGTCTAAGAAAACGCTCGCAAAATATTGCAATATTCACATGGTGCTATAATTATATCACACTGTATGTGACTTTTTACCTTGTCAATGGCGAGTTTGGGTTCTGTATTAGATGTTGTTGTTGAACACCATCCCTTGGAGCGGAATGCTGCATCTGCAACAATGTTACTGGTAGATTAAGAACCTCTTGACCGCACACTTCACATTTCTTGTTGCCTCTTATTCTAAACCATTTTACTGCACATTCTTCGTGCGTAAGCCTTAGAGCGCCTTTGCAACTGCATTCCATTTTAAGCGATCTCCCTCCTTCATTCAACCCGATAAAACATATTCTGCAAACTGCATCTTCCTCCGGAATCTCCTCATCATTATCATCCAAATGTGAAGTATTTAAGTGACCTGATTTTCTAAAACAAACAAGGTGAGAAAATCTATTGACAAATTATATTCTTACACTGCTAAAACAAAGGACTGAAAAAATAAATAAATAAAAGAAGATTACCATCTTGAGGATCTTCTGGTGTAAGCTGCTTTTGTGTAGGGAAAGATCCAGATCTTACAATAATGATATTTCGCAATGGCAGAGACAAGGATCGTGAAACATTTGTTTGAACCGTTCGTTTCTGCAATTTATTTTGCCAAAAAAAGTAAGTTTATAGGAAAAAAAACACATCAAGCTCAAAACTATTAAAAAGTATACCAGAAACTTGAAAAGAGTAGGTATAGATGAAAAAATGGTCACTAAAAGAAATGATCGCTAAAATATTTTTAGTTATGCACTTCACTTCTCTGTTGTGTTAGAACAACTGGTTCTACTAAATCAATTAGTCAAATACATATTGTTGATACTTTTGACTCATCCTACGTGAATTAGCCAGCCAATACATAGATGGAAGAAGAGCAGTTGTATTTTATACAATGTTACACCGCAAGGAAACAACTTTGGACAGAACGCAACATAGAAATGAGTAGAAACATGAAACGCACGAAAAGACTAGTTGTTAACAAACGACAGTACTAAAACAGATAATATTACCTGCGACATCGGCTGATCATCAAAAATCTTCTCTTTAGCACACTTTGATGTAGGAGACAAGCTTGATGATGGTGAAGCAGGAAGAGATGCGCATCTTTTCCATGAGAATGCGGAAATTATATTTACAATTGTAGTACTTTCACCACGTGTCCTACTCTCTGGTTTTCCAGCAAGTTCTGGATTTAGAAGGGAGCTTCTCTCCCCATCATTTACGACTGTTTTACTCTTGAAGCTCAATGCACGAGAAAAGGCAGAAGAAGAAGTAGCGTTTATGAGTGGTGCTTGAAGAGCATGACTCGTATCCATACCATTAGGATCCACATAAAGAACTTCTTCATCAATCCGTTGTAGGTTCAGGTGTTCAGTCTGAAGAATACACTCTAAAGGTTACCTTCATGCTCCAGAAACGAAAATCGAATAGAACATTTGAGAAATTTTATGAATCTATAAGTGATTTAGTTAGCACATTTGCGAAGTACTCAAATATGATACCGGATATTGCACTTCCGGTATCAGATAGCAAACATTGCTCAAAGGAGCAAGAAAGGATGAGACAAATTTCCTCGATTAAGTGGTTTCCGTCATCCGACAAAACTTATACATAGCGGCGTGGTCAAATAGACACAGATTCTGATACTTCGATAAGATGCATTTTCTTTAAGAGGTTAGTATACGAATTATTTGTATCTGGAAACTATAAACCATGAAAAAATCATGCTACCTCTCCATCCAAATTATTAGTTCGGAATGCATTGACTTTCCCGTCTTGAGAAGACGCAGAAGCAAATAGCTACAATTTTAGCTTGTGGTTAGTGTTAGTGAGTTGTAATGGAGTGTTTTCGCAAGCTCAGAGGCTTCGTGCGTTTAAATCGATGATAGATATTGTAGACATGATCTAGAGTATCATAAGTACTATCAAGTAACTAAATTTAATGAGTATTCGACATTACTTATCTAGTGATCAAAAGGCCTCTAAATTAACAATTTCAATGGTCAATATAAGGCGATTGAGCGCTTAATTATGTCAATAGCAATTGTTGAACCATTCATTTTGAGCAAAGATTTAAGTATCCATCGGCACGGTCTATATCCACCGAACCGTATCATGCCAACAAAATACCAGCACGATGCAGCCCCATACCAATGGCATAGCTCAAAATTCTTATTTCTTTAAATTACTAAATAATTTTTTCAATAAAATCAAAAGATTTGATAAAAATATATAATAAGCAATTAAAAAATTTTGTTACTAAAAAAAAATAAATATTTCATGCCATTATATATCGGCACAAATATATTTTTTGCGACAGGCACTTATCAACACCGCTCGGCACGCACTGTGCCGATAAGTTTTCGGCACGACTCTGTGCCACGGCACTTAAATCATTGATTTTGAGACAGTCGATAATAAGGTAAATGATATTTGTTATTTTCTCCTTTTTCTTCTAAGTGGAACAAACCAAGAACATAGGAAAACCAACTCCTCAAAAGTATGTACCATGGAAACATTATTACAAAGCATTCCTGTTTGTTCCGACGAACGCACAAGCAGAAACGAAAAATGACGATCGCAAAGTAAACAAACCACAAAATGCATGAAAAAAAATGAGCAGAACATAAAAATTTACGTGAAAAACTCCTTGCAGAAAAAAAAAAAAAAAAAAAAAAAAAAGAAGAAATTTCACTACACGCTAAAAGGGAGTACAATGTTGCTGAAAATCTACCTGATGTATCGCCTCCGAGGCAAAATTTGTCGCACCGCGAAGCTGTAGGTAAATAGGAGCATAAAATTGAAAATGATAACCAAATTTCGAGGCGCATGCTCAAACAAATTCACTACAAATCACACTCGATGTCCAAATTCCCCCTAAATAACTAAATGCCTCAATCTAACCACAAATGACCAAAGAAAATTGTTTTTTACAAAACTTTTGAAAAATGGGCGTGAAACAGCCTCAACAACGATCCAGCAGAAAACAGATCCAAAATAGCGCTAACAATAACCCTAAAAAAAAAAAAAAAAAACAAAAAGGAGAAGGACCTTTTGATGGCGAAATGAGGAGGAGGAGGAGGAGGAGGAAGAAGACGACTCCATGTCAACGCCATGAGTGGAGACTATATCGCCCTCTTCCATGAAAAAGAGAGAGAGAAAGAGAGAGAGAGAGAGAGAGAGGGGGGGGTGAGTAGTCGTGAAGTAGATGTTGTTGTTGTTGTTGTTGTAGTAGTTAGGAGTGATTTAATTGGGAATGTTGAAGAACCCGGCAGACTGTCTTTTCCTTCCGTTCATTGGTTAAAGCAAAAGGGCAGTCAGTCAAGCCACCGACCGCCCCTGGCCCTCGTCCTCTGGAAAGGAAAAAGACTTCTGCGGAAGCTTCCAAATAACTTCTCGCTGTGTTCTAATTCGCGCCCACTTATCATTTTAGACGCGGTTTGGTTTCTCGCGAAAGTATGAACTTTTTTCTTCTAAAAAGAAAGAAGATTTCAGTGGAGAGCTTTCAAATAGCTTCTGGAAAAATTCTAATTCGAATTCAAATTCACCGCCCCTTATCATTTATTTTTTTTTAGAGGCCGTTTGGTTTTTCGCGTGAAATTTTTTTTGTTTTTTTTTTTTTTTTTTTTTTTTTTTTGAGGAACTAGTTTTTTATGAAAAAAATTTCTTCCATCTGATTTCAAAAAAGAATTTTTCTTTTTTGAAAAGTTGTTTTTTTTTTTCTAAATTTTATGAAAAGCTAATATTTTCTTTCTTTTTTTTCTTTAAAAAAGGTCAAAAAACTGAAATAAGGGTTTTTTTTATGAAAAAACTGTTTTCTCAGAAAATTTGTTTTCATTTTTTTTTTCAACAATCCAAAAACTCCCATTTCTCGATCCAAAGGTGATAATCTTTAGAGTTTATTTTTTTTTAATTTTATAATTAAAAAATATACAACGATTCGATCCACTAATAAAATTAAATACAGTTTAAAATTACCAAGCGATATGTATTCTTCATATCCTGACTCAACTGAAACTCGTCACATATTTCTGGTTTGTAATTAAGACTCGTCACATATTTCTGATTTGTGGATTTGTTCTGATACCAAATATAACGATTCGACCCACTAACAATAATAATTCACACAATAATAAGTCTAAGATTACCCAAGCGATATGTATCCTTCATATTTTGATTCAGTCGAGACTCGTCGTATACTTCTGGCTTGTGGATTGGTTCTGATATCAAATATAACGAACTAAGCCACTAATAATAATAATTCGTTGGGTCCAAATTATAATTCAAAATATTTAAATTTAATCATTATTATTATTGTTTATATTTTTTATATATCTAATCGTAACTACAATTTCATAAGATGCGGGACTATTGAGTGCCAAATAACGTTTCCTCTCCCCTGACCGTCAACATCTCAAACCACCGCACCCGCGTCAAGACCCAGCCGGCACCTCTCATCCGCCTCTGCCTTCTCCTTCACGGCGAACAGCGGCAACGCCGTCGCCACGCTGCCTCCTCTGCCGCACGTCTACAGGTGCGCCATCGGCGTCCAGCACGGGCGCACCGATGAAATCTTCAAGTGATATTTAATAGAGCTATTTACAATACATAAAAAAATATATATTAAATTTCGAATATTTATATTTATTTTTATTTATTTCTATTAAAAAAACTTGAAATCCTAGGATACTCTTCCGCCTCCGTCACTTTTCGCTGTGAAGAGAGAGAGAGAGAGAGAGAGAGAGAGAGAGAGAGAGGGATGCCATGCACTACTCCAATGGTGAAGCCCGAGGAGGAGGAGGAGGAGGAGGAGGAAGAGGAAATCCTTCTCCCATCGGGACCTCGCCACGTCGATTCTCTCCTGGTTACTCCAATCCAAAGGTTAGGATTTTAAGAGTAATGCTACTTCTACATCTATTTTTGGGTGTAGAGAATACATCCCATTCATTCAAAAATAGAGATCTTTTCATTTATCATTTCGAAATGATCGATAAAATTCACTCCATCCTAAAGTGTATGATGTACACCCACTTTTGGATATATATTAAGTATTTTCTGGATTTAATTTTCACCCAAATTTTTTAAAAAGATGTCATTTTTGCCCATCATTCTGTTCCAGTTTTAATTTCGTAAACTCGTGTTAACAATTGCGGTTTCAGATACATGATCGTGAGAATTTGATGGACGCGAGCATGGTGCTTTCGTTTAATACCGAGATCGAGAATAATGGGAGTGTTAAGAAGGTGATTTTCTTCTTTTATTACTCTGATCTTCGCTTTCTATTTTGATACAATGATACAATGAATAGAACAAATAATTGTTGATAAAAATGCCTTAAAAATCAAATTTTATACTTATAGATCACACTGTGTAGAGTACCTTATCTAGGATTTTGGTTTTCGTCGTGTTTGAGATGAATTCTAAAAGATTGAGGGTTAATTGTCACGCCCCAGGTGTAAACCGGAACCCGGGCCCGTCTACAGATCCGCCGTGCACACGGTATTTCCCGCGTACACGAAGCGCTAAACCTGCTCAGATAAAAGATAATAATAAAAGAGCAATAAAAACAGAGCTGAACTAAAACTAATACATCTCAGACTGAAGCTGGAAATAAAATACAATACATCTGTATAAATGATACATCAGTCTCTCCCAGCTCACCAAAAATAAATACAACATGCTGGCAGAAGCCAGTCCCAAACGTAAAAGTACAACCGTCTGAGGAAACATGGGTACACCAACAGTCCAGCTAACACGCTCATCCTGCCTCGAGATCTATCTACTCAGCCGTCCTCTCTCCTCGACCCGCCGCTGAAAGCCCAGCAGCACCCACAGAAGACACTGCAAAACAAGGGAAGAAAAAGAGAAAAGAAGAATGGGAGTGAGAACTACTAGTAAACCAGTAGCCTCCCCTAGTGGGTATAACCTCAAACTCTGACGCACCCACTAGGTCTACCAGAGGCAAAAAGGAAAGAAGAGTGGTAAGAAATGAAACTGCTGAAAAAGGAAAATCTACCACTACTATGCCTCTAAAATGCAGTCCTAGACTGGAATAACCGTAAGAAACGATAACCAACCGTCCCAGATGAACCCAATCTGTACCGCCCTCATCATCGGGCAAGAAAGCCGCGCCGATGTGATAGCAAAACTCCTGCTGCCGCCTTCATCATCGAGCAAATAAGCCGCGCCGATGTGATAGCAAAACCGTCAATAACTGTCTGGCCCCGGCCTCCGGAGGGGATCTCGAGGGGAGCGACCCACCCGAGGAAAGCGTCACCGGGCAATAACCGCGCCGGTGAAATAAGTATCAAAAGCAGGACTGGTTCACAACTATAAAGCCCCAGTAGAACACAACCCTCCACTAAAAGAAAACTGATTCCCAATCAGATGCAAAAGTAACCATCCGGTCAATCGCCCAATATCCGCGATTGCCGCAATACCCCAAAATCCACGACCAGGTCTCACAACCGACCTCCGGTCAACCGCGTAATATCCGCGGTCGCCGGAATAACCCACAATCACAATCATGTCCCACATCCGACATCTGGTCAACCGCCTACTATCCGCGGTTGCCACAAAACCCTCTAGTCCATAATCATGCCCTATCACCGATGTCCTATAACCGACATCCGGTCAACCGCCCAATATCCGCGGTCGCCGCCTAAACCCATAATCCACAATCCAGGCCCCGGCTACACTATCCCAAACCCCTGCTCAAACCCGAGCAACAAGAACCACCTGACTAACGAAAAGGAGAAAAGAAGCAAACAAGGTTTCTCCTAAGTCAAGTTCCAGCATGAAAGTGTAGCGATAAAAGATGGCCTATCTAGATGTCCATACAAGCATGCAAGTGTTCTCAAGGAAATAAAGGAAAAGGTGTCCAATAGTGGTTCCACATGTGTAACAATTAATAGCTCCGCATAGATATAACCATTATGCTAAAACATTATCCGACCACACATGTCTATAATCCATGTTCCATAATAAAGCATCACTATTCACCTATGCATATCATAAAATCCTCAAATAGTACCAATCACTAACAGGATGATCATATAGTCCAAAGTAAATATTCCATTCCACATGCAAGTTCAAACGCTAATATTCTATCCATACAAACATGTACAAGTCCAACCACTATCAGGTATCCACAAGCATGCAAGTCCCAATTACAATTATCAATCATGGATGTCCAAGAAGGATCTCTCTAATACTCCTAGTGGGTAAGTCAGAAAAGAGGGATAAAGCAACCACCCACCTGAAGTGCAACTGTCCAAATCCGTACAGCTGAAAATACCAAAAACTCCACTCCCTTGCTCCAGTAAGTTCAGCACACCCGTAATACTCCTGGCACAATACAAGGTCCACTAAACTCACTTAAGTTCCCAAATATAACTCTTACAATCCCATACAACAACAGTCTTGAAACTGTTAAATTATCACCTACAGAAAGTGCCCAGAAAATTCCAAGAAAAATATCACGGCGATCCTTGCGTCGATAGCTTCGTAACGGTACCTTGCACGCCCAAATCTGAGTTCGGTAAGTCAAGATATAAATTCGGCAAGGGGTACACCCATACAAAAATCTGTGCTAAAAACTGTGCACTGTTCACTGAGAAAACAGTGATTTTCACCTCGAAATAATTCTCTTAAAATTCTAAGAAAAATACGAGCGCGTTCCTTGCGATCCGTAGATGAAAAAGTTGTACAAGCTCGTTTCCGTCTGACGCTCGTGCGCGAAGATATGGCCAAAATACCCCGCTGCTGTCAAGGAAGTCCACACAAAAAATAGGGTTACTATTTGCCTCGGGATCCGTGCCAAAACCTCGAAACGGGAAAGTGCGACCAAAACGAAAGATGAAGTCCTACCTCTTAGGAGTCTGCCGGCGCAAGAATCACAGAAAAGTGATCTCGGGGTAGCCCAGGGGAGCTAAAACACTGTCGCTGCGCCGAAGAAGAACACTAGAAAGCAACGTCGCGTCGCACCGTAAAATAGGGAACCTCGGGATTCGTGCCTCCTAAAATCCTGAAACTTGGTAGGAAGATCAAGGGTGAAGAGGTGAACAACTTTGCTTAAGGGAGCTCGGGCAGGGGAGGTGCGGTTTGGGAGAAAAAAGCCAAGGAAAGAGGCTCGGGTGGCTATTTATAGAGCTGGAGAAACAATTGCGAAAATACCAAATAAGTCCAGGTTTCGGGCGCCCGAAATTTTTCGGGCGGCTACAGTAATGGGCCCGGCCCATTACTGTTCAAGCCCGAAACTGTGGGCCGGCCACGTAGCCCACAACCCCGTCCTTCGCGCCCCGCTGTGCCCGGTGCACGTGAGCCCGCCAATGGCAGCGCGACACGTGGCCCGACAATCCGTGCACCGCGCACGTCGCGCCGTGGACCGCGCACGTCGCCGCCTGCCCCGGCCGTACAGCCACCTGCCCCGCCGTACGGCCACCTGCCCCGGTCAACCGCTCCAATTCTTGCGTGGACCGAGCGCACCACACCGAACCAATAACCACCTGCCACGTGTCCACCCGGTTCACCGTGCACCCGGCCCAAATTCCGTGGACCGCGCCTGCTGCGCCGGCCAACCAGAAATCGCCACGTGGCCCGCTCCCGGTGCACGCCCTCCGCGGTGGACCGCGCCCCCGCCCGCGCCCTCAGCGCCTGCCCGCGGCCGCTTGCCGCCTGCCCGGGCGCCCTCCGCCGCCTTCCGCCGCTGCCCGCCGCCGTCGGCGATCGCCGGAAACACTGTTCCGGCGTGAACAGTAACCAGTGCACCGAAAAAAACAAGTAGGTAGTCCATCTTGACCGTTTTCGCGCGCTGAATCCGAATTTGATGTCCGATTTTCCAAATTCCAACTCTAAAAACTGCCGAATGCACCCGGAACAGTATTCTTAGCCCAAATTTCGCGCTGAGCCCAATCTTAGTATCCATTTCGCGCGAAACCACCTCTAAACATCCGACGGGTCAACCGATCTCCCATATGATCCAATAAAGCTCGAGGTCCAACACTTGTATCCAATCATGCACAAACACTTCCCGAAACACAGTACAGGCTCCCCCGAAGTCACCAATGACCCTACCACAACTCTGCAGAGATCCAGGTCATCACATCCTCCCCCACTAAAAGAAAGTTTCGTCCTCGAAACTAAAGTCGTTCCTCAACACGGAATCTCAACCAAATAGAGGGGGTAAATATCCGATCATCCGCCACTCAAGCTCCCAAAGCTGTCAAATACCTCCTCCAGGGATACGATATAATCCTTGGGTCTCTAACAAGAACAAAATAAAGGTGGGCACTCCAGGAATCCGTACTACCTCAACCAAGTACAGCTGGACTAACCGCACGAGCTACCAAGTAGTCCACATCGGTATACGCATCCGCTCCTCCTCAGCCTCAGATAATCCAACCACAAGTCCATCGGCACACTAGCTCGATCCAAGTACCTCTTTACTTCCCGCGATATCCAATGTAAGTCCCTCAACCACACCTGTCACGCCCCGAGTCCGCCAATTTGTACGGTTCGGGCACGCTAACAGACCCGCCAATCGGGTAAAACCTTTTTCTACCCGAAAGGAACGGTAACATCCATAATAACACAACAAGTGTATGCGGAAGCTCAATATCAGAGTACTAAAAATCACTATAAATTTAAATTTCATTCAATAACTAAAGCGGAAATGGAAGCCTACAGGAGTGAACCATAAATTAAACTTATTACACTTTACAATTCTGAACTTGCAAATAAATTATTACATTTCCTTTACATAATTCCTCACCATACAAGGTTCACTCAAGAAATATAAAAATGGTACCTCTGCTAGACCCTCTAGGTCTCTATGCTGCTGGGCCCTTGCCCCTGTCGTATGCCTCGCTGTCGTCTGCATCTGATCTGTCTCGACCGCTGCATCCATTCCCGAACCTGTGGGGGGAGTCACCCAAGGGGTGTGAGAACTTACGAGCGAGTTCCCAGTGGGTTCAACCACCGAGAGAGAGTGTCCTACACCACTTGGTCCAATGGAAGCAATAATAATAGTGTGCTAGGAAACTAAAATCCTCAACATCAATATGCAGCTATGCAATAATATATCACTACACTATCTGTGTAACCATCGACCCAGCACTACTCTGTCTAGCCACACTAGGCTGCTAAGCACCAACTCGGCCACTATGCCGCTGTATACTGGGTTCAACTAACCCGGCCACCCTGGCCACTCTATTTTTCTTTATTCTTTAGATTCTGGTGCTTTAGTTCAAGTTAACCCTTGGAAATTCTTATCCAACGGGCCCGAGCCCGGTAGTCTTGCTACCATAAGATAAGATTTCTAAGGTTGCCGATAACACTCGCGAGTGTTACCCCGTCCTGCCGGGGGGACTTGTCATACGGGACACTGCCCGATAGGGTCACTGCCCAACTCTGACAAGAGTACTCTATCTACCAGTCATACGGGTCGCTGCCCGGGAGAGGGACCTGTCCAACTCCTGACCGTTGTACGTTCGCCCCCGGAGGTACGCCCGTTTTATCTTTAATTTTTCTTTCTTTTCTTTTCTTTTTCTTTCTCTTTTATTTTAGTTCTTAGCCTCTTTGCTTTTGAACACTTGCTTTCCTTTCTTATTCGAGCTTATAGCTCCCATTTTGCCACTGGCAATTTACTTTCTCTTTTCTTCGAGCATTTAGCTCCTTGCTTTCACTTTTAGCCCTTCGAAAGTACCTCGTCCGACGGGTCACTGCCCAGGGAGTCCTGCTCCACTTGACGAGTCTCAAATTCGAAGGCACCATTTACATTCTCTTTATGCTTTTAGCCACTTTTAGCTTGCTTTTAATCTTTGCCTTTTAGCAACAATTTTTCCCCTTATCCTAGGTCTTGCCATAAGGATAACTAGAGAGTCCCCTGGACTCTTAAACATTTCTCTTTTATTTCTTTAACTCAAATTGAAGTTAAAGTTATTATCCATTTGCCCAGACACCCTATGACCTTCTAGGGTTATATTTGATCAACTCTTTAAACTGGGATCTCATCCCACATTTCTGATTCCTCACTGAATCCTAGAGTTAACTAAACTCTGTTTTCCTGTTTCACCATTAACTTAGAGTTACACTGACTCTAATTCCATGTTCCACTGTTATCTTAGAATTACATTGACTCTACTTTTCTGTTTTCCCTTTCATATCTCCACACTTGATCCACCTTTTCCATTCCTCCTGATTCCTTACTGAATCCTAGAGTCAACTTGACTCTATTTTCCTGTCTGTGAGTTTAAACTCTTCTAGCTCAACTTAGGTTCCCTTTACCTAAGTCCCATGTCATACTTGTCCTAGAGTTCCATGACTCTATGCTGACCTCTAGTTCACCTTAGGTTTCCTTAACCTAAGTTCCATGTCATACTCATCCTAGAGTTCCTTGACTCTATGTTGAACACTAATTCTCCTTAGGTTCTCTTTACCTAAGTTCCATGCCATATACACCCTAGAGTTCTCTGACTCTATGTTGATCACTCTATCCAGTGTCCTTAGGTTATCACCTAAGACCATGCCACTCGTCCTCCCTAGGATAACTCCTAAGTTGATGTCACTCGTTAAACCCTGAATCTAGGTTTTCTCCTAGTCTTACTACCAACATGTCCTTTTCCTTAATGCCACATGATTCCTAGGGTTATACCCTAACATGATCACACTCATAATCAACAAATCTTTCTCATACATGCAATTATTTCATTTCATCATCAAATAGTAATTACTTCTACGCATGCATATCCATCAAGTATCTTTGGCAACCAACAGTTGCACTTATCTCTGTGTCAATTTGCACACACACACATATCTATTCCTCTATCTCTGGCAACCAACAGTTGCCCTTATTCCATCTGAATCCATCTACACAAACAATCATAATCATGATCACCTAACGCCTCTAACAGGCTACTATCATGCTTCAAATCGAAAAGCAAAGGAGCAAGGGGAGAGGTCACCCAATTTCGGCAGAATTCCCCACCTTGTAGTGTACCCAATTGCTTGTAGACACTTGCAATTGGTCTCCGCGCGATTCCACTTGTCTCCTCGAGCTTGCACGCAAAACGATGCACTTCTCTCGAGTCTGCACGTAAAACGGTGCACGTCCACCAAACCTGCACGCAAAACGATACACGTCACTAAAAATCACACGCGCAAAACGGTGTGCGTCATTTTAGTCTGCACGCAAAACGGTGCGCGTTAAATCAACCGGCACGCGAAACGGTGCACGTACCTCGAATCTGCACGCAAAACAGTGCACGGTCTACTGTAGGGTTGCACGTAAAACGGTGCACGTTTTTCTAACCCTGTATGAAAAATGATGTATAATATTAGAGAGTGCACGCAAAACGATGCGCGACAACACAACTGGCACGCAAAATGATGCACGTACCTCAAATCTGCACGCAAAACGGTGCACGCCTCACTGTCGGGTTGCACGCAAAACGGTGCACATTTTTTTTGTCCTGCACGCAAATCGATGCAAAATATTAGACTTGCACGTAAAACGGTGCGCGATAAGACGATCTGCACGCAAAACGGTGCACGCTTAACTGTAAAGTTGCACGCAAAACGGTGCATATTTTTCTACCCCTGCACGAAAACGATGTATAATTTTAGAGACTGCACGCAAAACGGTGCACGATAAAATAATCTGCACGTAAAACGGTGCACGTTTAACTGTAAAGTTGCACACAAAATGGTGCACATTTTTTCTACCCCTGCACGAAAAACGATGTACAATTTTAGAGACTGCACGCAAAACGGTGCGCGATGAAATGATCTACACGTAAAACGGTGCACGTTTAACTGTAAAGTTGCACACAAAATGGTGCACATTTTTCTACCCCTGCACGAAAAACGATGTATAATATTATAAACTGCACACAAAACGGTGCGCGATAAAATATCTGCACGCAAAACGGTGCAAGTTTAACTGTAAGATTGCACGCAAAACGGTGCATATTTTTTTATCTCTGTACAAAAAATGATGTATAATATTATAAACTGCATGTAAAACCGTGCACAACAACTCAATCTGTGCGTAAAACGGAGCACGTACCTCGGATTGACACGCAAAACGAGGCGCGCCAAAATTGCCCCGGACAGTCCGTGCAGCAACGGTACAGTAGAACTCGGTCCCAACACGCAAAACGGCACGGGGTCAAATTTAATGTCCAAAAAGGAACCCTACAAATTATGCCCAAAAATACCAAAAATAACGTTACCTCGTAAGCCGCGCCGCCCACGAGATCCACAGCGCGACGCACCCCACGAAATCCCCCTTTTTTTTTTCTCTTTTCTTCTCTCTCTATCTCTCTCTCTCTCTCTCCCTCACTCGAAGCTCGGCTAGTGAAAAATGGAAGGAGAAGAGGAAGGGTCTGCGGGGAGGAAGAAGAAGAAGAAAAGAAAAGAAAAAAAGAAAAGAGAAGGGAGAGTGGGGGGTTGGCCCGTGGACCGGGTCCACGGGTCCCCCCAATGGGAACCCGCCAAATGGCGGTTCATCATGAAGGGGGGCGCGCACCGGGTCCAAGCGGCGCCCCCTGCGCCACGTGGCGCACGTCCTGCGCGCCACGCAGGCGCGCACTAGCGGCAGGCGCGACTTGCGCAGCACGCCTCCTCGCCTCGATTCGCGCGTCGCCATCGCCTCGAGATCTGTTTTTGTTCCGTTTTCTGTCCATTTTTCGTCCGTTTCCGTCCAAATTTGACAGGCGGCTTCGTTTCAGCTTAATTTATCACAGAAAAATTTAAATTTTTACTTTTGGCCATTTCTGGACCACCAAAAGCCCCGCTGTGTCCAGAATCGCTGGCGGACTCCGTTCTCACAATCCGGGTATCCGATCAACACAAAATTTTTACTGTGACCTTAAAACATAATTACGATGCTCCCCGAATTTTCTCAGAATTTTTCGACACTGTTGGCGGAGCCCGTTTTCACTATCGGGTATCCGATCAACGCGAAACTTTTTCTGTGGTCTTAAAACATATTTACGGGGCTCCCGTAATTTTCTCGGAATTTTCCGACACTGTGAATTTTCCACTAAAAATCTGGGCCCCCTTTCTCGAATAAAATTCCAGAATTCTAATTTTAATCCCGATTTGGCCCCAACTCGCTTCCAAATATTCTTTACTCTCCTAACTTTCATAATAATAGTATTTCATACCACCTTTATTTACATTTATTTATGTGCCGAAAATTCGGTACATTACAACACCAGCCAAAAGGGCTACTCAACCACTGCGAAACATCTGCCTCACGCACAAAATCAAAACCATAGAGGCGAAGATAACCCTCAAGCAACCCAAGTACACCAATACCTCCGGGCCTGGCTCCCCAAGAAAATTGTCCCCGCGGCATAATCAACCGCCGTGAAAGAAAACCGAACCAGCCAACCCAACAAATACCACAGCACCAACCCGCAGCTGAGTCAAGACCATCAGGCCTACCTGCAAAATCCAGGACTCAAGCTGCACCGGGCAGGACCAATAGCTCTCCTCCACGTGCCAAGCGCGATCGGGAAAATAAGCCTCCCGAGCACGTGGTGACCCTCCTACCCTTACCCAAGCAATGAAGCAAAAGCATTACCCACCAAGAAGGGAAAACTCCCGTATCAAAAGATACGAGCCCAAGAGCCCTGAGCAACTCAAACCTACCACCCCACCGACCGCTGTAACCAATGCTGCTCTGACAGTCTTGAAAATCCACTATCCTGGGAAAAGAAATCGGGAATGCCTCATCCAACTGATCTGTCCTCCATCACCCGGCGCCAAGCGCCTCAATCAGAACTCGCCTCAGGCGGTAGATTCCAATCCAAAGGAACCACAATGCCACGCTCCATACCCGGCGCCTACTCCATCGAGGCGTCCCTAATCCGTACTGGAGGGACCCAATGAGTGAAAAGGTATCCTGGCGCAATCCACTCTCAGACACTCATCTCCTATGCGCCCCGTCCCTCTACACATGGAGCGTGCAGTTCAGCAACTGCGTTAACTCTTGACGCAAAAGGCTTCCAAGTACTCTCTATCCCCCATCGAATAAGACCCTGTCTCTAAAGCCTCCATACTCAATCCCACGAATCGGAATGACTCATCCGTCAAAACTGGCTCACTCGATCGACGCAATCCCACAGCTTACCCGCTGTCAACTATCCACCCTGCCTCGGTGCCTCAACAATAAACGTCGGCACGGAGGGGGCTACTCGCTACTCCGACAACTGTGCCACTGCTCCGACAACTGTGCCACTGCGCTGCTCCGACAACTGTGTCACTGCGCTGCTGATCTGCCCCCCCAACACTACTACCCTTCGGGTCCGGAGCTCTCAGACCCCAATCTGGGTATCCGGCCCGAAACAACCAGCCCAGACCCAACTGCCGCACCAAGGTGCACCCGGGTCAGGGCCCAACGTCGAGGAGACACCGCTCACCACGACAAAACCGCAAATCAGCACACCCCAACACTCGACCCAATCTAGCGAAAGTCAAAGACATCCCCCTATTTTTGTAACTTTATGTTGTCTGCAGCCAACATAACTGTCCAACAAAAATAGGATATGTCGATCCCTCTTCACTCACAGGAAGAGTCAAATAAATAAATCACCGACTTTCGCAAAATGTCGCGTCTCTCACGCACTAACATCCTAGGGTCCGCCCAAAAGCCTAGGGTTTCCTAAGTCCCAACTGACCTATCCCTAAGCTCTGATACCAACTAATCTGTCACGCCCCAGGTGTAAACCGAAACCCGGGCCCGTCTATAGATCCGCCGTGCACACGGTATTTCCCGCGTACATGAAGCGCTAAACCTGCTCAGATAAAAGATAATAATAAAAGAGCAATAAAAACAGAGCTGAACTAAAACTAATACATCTCAGACTGAAGCTGGAAATAAAATACAATACATCTGTATAAATGATACATCAGTCTCTCCCAGCTCACCAAAAATAAATACAACCTGCTGGCAGAAGCCAGTCCCAAACGTAAAAGTACAACCGTCTGAGGAAACATGGGTACACCAACAGTCCAGCTAACACGCTCATCCTGCCTCGAGATCTATCTACTCAGCCGTCCTCTCTCCTCGACCCGCCGCTGAAAGCCCAGCAGCACCCACAGAAGACACTGCAAAACAAGGGAGAAGAAAAAGAGAAAAGAAGAATGGGGGTGAGAACTACTAGTAAACCAGTAGCCTCCCCTAGTGGGTATAACCTCAAACTCTGACGCACCCACTAGGTCTACCAGAGGCAAAAAGGAAAGAAGAGTGGTAAGAAATGAAACTGCTGAAAAAGGAAAATCTACCACTACTATGCCTCTAAAATGCAGTCCTAGACTGGAATAACCGTAAGAAACGATAACCAACCGTCCCAGATGAACCCAATCTGTACCGCCCTCATCATCGGGCAAGAAAGCCGCGCCGATGTGATAGCAAAACTCCTGCTGCCGCCCTCATCATCGAGCAAATAAGCCGCGCCGATGTGATAGCAAAACCGTCAATAACTGTCTGGCCCCGGCCTCCGGAGGGGATCTCGAGGGGAGCGACCCACCCGAGGAAAGCGTCACCGGGCAATAACCGCGCCGGTGAAATAAGTATCAAAAGCAGGACTGGTTCACAACTATAAAGCCCCAGTAGAACACAACCCTCCACTAAAAGAAAACTGATTCCCAATCAGATGCAAAAGTAACCATCCGGTCAATCGCCCAATATCCGCGATTGCCGCAATACCCCAAAATCCACGACCAGGTCTCACAACCGACCTCCGGTCAACCGCGTAATATCCGCGGTCGCCGGAATAACCCACAATCACAATCATGTCCCACATCCGACATCTGGTCAACCGCCTACTATCCGCGGTTGCCACAAAACCCTCTAGTCCATAATCATGCCCTATCATCGATGTCCTATAACCGACATCCGGTCAACCGCCCAATATCCGCGGTCGCCGCCAAAACCCATAATCCACAATCCAGGCCCCGGCTACACTATCCCAAACCCCTGCTCAAACCCGAGCAACAAGAACCACCTGACTAACGAAAAGGAGAAAAGAAGCAAACAAGGTTTCTCCTAAGTCAAGTTCCAGCATGAAAGTGTAGCGATAAAAGATGGCCTATCTAGATGTCCATACAAGCATGCAAGTGTTCTCAAGGAAATAAAGGAAAAGGTGTCCAATAGTGGTTCCACATGTGTAACAATTAATAGCTCCGCATAGATATAACCATTATGCTAAAACATTATCCGACCACACATGTCTATAATCCATGTTCCATAATAAAGCATCACTATTCACCTATGCATGTCATAAAATCCTCAAATAGTACCAACCACTAACAGGATGATCATATAGTCCAAAGTAAATATTCCATTCCACATGCAAGTTCAAACGCTAATATTCTATCCATACAAACATGTACAAGTCCCAACCACTATCAGGTATCCACAAGCATGCAAGTCCCAATTACAATTATCAATCATGGATGTTCAAGAAGGATCTCTCTAATACTCCTAGTGGGTAAGTCAGAAAAGAGGGATAAAGCAACCACCCACCTGAAGTGCAACTGTCCAAATCCGTACAGCTGAAAATACCAAAAACTCCACTCCCTTGCTCCAGTAAGTTCAGCACACCCGTAATACTCCTGGCACAATACAAGGTCCACTAAACTCACTTAAGTTCCCAAATATAACTCTTACAATCCCATACAACAACAGTCTTGAAACTGTTAAATTATCACCTGCAGAAAGTGCCCAGAAAATTCCAAGAAAAATATCACGGCGATCCTTGCGTCGATAGCTTCGCAACGGTACCTTGCACGCCCAAATCTGAGTTAGGTAAGTCAAGATATAAATTCGGCAAGGGGTACACCCATACAAAAATCTGTGCTAAAAACTGTGCGCTGTTCACTGAGAAAACAGTGATTTTCACCTCGAAATAATTCTCTTAAAATTCCAAGAAAAATACGAGCGCGTTCCTTGCGATCCGTAGATGAAAAAGTTGTACAAGCTCGTTTCCGTCTGACGCTCGTGCGCGAAGATATGGCCAAAATACCCCGCTGCTGTCAAGAAAGTCCACACAGAAAATGGGGTTACTGTTTGCCTCGGGATCCGTGCCAAAACCTCGAAACCGGAAAGTGCGACCAAAACGAAAGATGAAGTCCTACCTCTTAGGAGTCTGCCGGCGCAAGAATCACAGAAAAGTGATCTCGGGGTAGCCCAGGGGAGCTAAAACACTGTCGCTGCGCCGAAGAAGAACACTAGAAAGCAACGTCGCGCCGCACCGTAAAATGGGGAACCTCGGGATTCGTGCCTCCTAAAATCCTGAAACTTGGTAGGAAGATCAAGGGTGAAGAGGTGAACAACTTTGCTTAAGGGAGCTCGGGCAGGGGAGGTGCGGTTTGGGAGAAAAAAGCCAAGGAAAGAGGCTCGGGTGGCTATTTATAGAGCTGGAGAAACAATTGCGAAAATACCAAATAAGTCTAGGTTTCGGGCGCCCGAAATTTTTCGGGCGGCTACAGTAATGGGCCCGGCCCATTACTGTTCAAGCCCGAAACACTGTGGGCCGGCCACGTAGCCCACAACCCCGGTCCTTCGCGCCCCGCTGTGCCCGGTGCACGTGAGCCCGCCAATGGCAGCGCGACACGTGGCCCGACAATCCGTGCACCGCGCACGTCGCGCCGTGGACCGCGCACGTCGCCGCCTGCCCCGGCCGTACGGCCACCTGCCCCGCCGTACGGCCACCTGCCCCGGTCAACCGCTCCAATTCTTGCGTGGACCGAGCGCACCACACCGAACCAATAACCAGCTGCCACGTGTCCACCCGGTTCACCGTGCACCCGGCCCAAATTCCGTGGACCGCGCCTGCTGCGCCGGCCAACTAGAAATCGCCACGTGGCCCGCTCCCGGTGCACGCCCTCCGCGGTGGACCGCGCCCCCGCCCGCGCCCTCAGCGCCTGCCCGCGGCCGCTTGCCGCCTGCCCGGGCGCCCTCCGCCGCCTTCCGCCGCCGCCGGCGATCGCCGGAAACACTGTTCCGGGGTGAACAGTAACCAGTGCACCGAAAAAAACAAGTAGGTAGTCCATCTTGACCGTTTTCGCGCGCTGAATCCGAATTTGATGTCCGATTTTTCAAATTCCAACTCTAAAAACTGCCGAATGCACCAGGAACAGTATTCTTAGCCCAAATTTCGCGCTGAGCCCAATCTTAGTATCCATTTCGCGCGAAACCACCTCTAAACATCCGACGGGTCAACCGATCTCCCATGTGATCCAATAAAGCTCGAGGTCCAACACTTGTATCCAATCATGCACAAACACTTTCCGAAACACAGTACAGGCTCCCCCGAAGTCACCAATGACCCTACCACAACTCTGCAGAGATCCAGGTCATCACATCCTCCCCCACTAAAAGAAAGTTTCGTCCTCGAAACTAAAGTCGTTCCTCAACACGGAATCTCAACCAAATAGAGGGGGTAAATATCCGATCATCCGCCACTCAAGCTCCCAAAGCTGTCAAATACCTCCTCCAGGGATACGATATAATCCTTGGGTCTCTAACAAGAACAAAATGAAGGTGGGCACTCCAGGAATCCGTACTACCTCAACCAAGTACAGCTGGACTAACCGCACGAGCTACCAAGTAGTCCACATCGGTATACGCATCCGCTCCTCCTCAGCCTCAGATAATCCAACCACAAGTCCATCGGCACACTAGCTCGATCCAAGTACCTCTTTACTTCCCGCGATATCCAATGTAAGTCCCTCAACCACACCAGCCAAAAGGGCTACTCAACCACTGCGAAACATCTGCCTCACGCACAAAATCAAAACCATAGAGGCGAAGATAACCCTCAAGCAACCCAAGTACACCAATACCTCCGGGCCTGGCTCCCCAAGAAAATTGTCCCCGCGGCATAATCAACCGCCGCGAAAGAAAACCGAACCAGCCAACCCAACAAATACCACAGCACCAACCCGCAGCTGAGTCAAGACCATCAGGCCTACCTGCAAAATCCAGGACTCAAGCTGCACCGGGCAGGACCAACAGCTCTCCTCCACGTGCCAAGCGCGATCGGGAAAATAAGCCTCCCGAGCACGTGGTGACCCTCCTACCCTTACCCAAGCAATGAAGCAAAAGCATTACCCACCAAGAAGGGAAAACTCCCGTATCAAAAGATACGAGCCCAAGAGCCCTGAGCAACTCAAACCTACCACCCCACCGACCGCTGTAATCAATGCTGCTCTGACAGTCTTGAAAATCCACTATCCTGGGAAAAGAAATCGGGAATGCCTCATCCAACTGATCTGTCCTCCATCACCCGGCGCCAAGCGCCTCAATCAGAACTCGCCTCAGGCGGTAGATTCCAATCCAAAGGAACCACAATGCCACGCTCCATACCCGGCGCCTACTCCATCGAGGCGTCCCTAATCCGTACTGGAGGGACCCAATGAGTGAAAAGGTATCCTGGCGCAATCCACTCTCAGACACTCATCTCCTATGCGCCCCGTCCCTCTACACATGGAGCGTGCAGTTCAGCAACTGCGTTAACTCTTGACGCAAAAGGCTTCCAAGTACTCTCTATCCCCCATCGAACAAGACCCTGTCTCTAAAGCCTCCATACTCAATCCCACGAATCGGAATGACTCATCCGTCAAAACTGGCTCACTCGATCGACGCAATCCCACAGCTTACCCGCTGTCAACTATCCACCCTGCCTCGGTGCCTCAACAATAAACGTCGGCACGGAGGGGGCTACTCGCTACTCCGACAACTGTGCCACTGCTCCGACAACTGTGCCACTGCGCTGCTCCGACAACTGTGTCACTGCGCTGCTGATCTGCCCCCCAACACTACTACCCTTCGGGTCCGGAGCTCTCAGACCCCAATCTGGGTATCCGGCCCGAAACAACCAGCCCAGACCCAACTGCCGCACCAAGGTGCACCCGGGTCAGGGCCCAACGTCGGGGAGACACCGCTCACCACGACAAAACCGCAAATCAGCACACCCCAACACTCGACCCAATCTAGCGAAAGTCAAAAACATCCCCCTATTTTTGTAACTTTATGTTGTCTGCAGCCAACATAACTGTCCAGCAAAAATAGGATATGTCGATCCCTCTTTACTCACAGGAAGAGTCAAATAAATAAATCACCGACTTTCGCAAAATGTCGCGTCTCTCACGCACTAACATCCTAGGGTCCGCACAAAAGCCTAGGGTTTCCTAAGTCCCAACCGACCTATCCCTAAGCTCTGATACCAACTAATCTGTCACGCCCCGGGTGTAAACCAGAACCCGGGCCCGTCTACAGATCCGCCGTGCACACGGTATTTCCCGCGTACACGAAGCGCTAAACCTGCTCAGATAAAAGATAATAATAAAAGAGCAATAAAAACAGAGCTGAACTAAAACTAATACATCTCAAACTGAAGCTGGAAATAAATTACAATACTTCTGTATAAATGATACATCAGTCTCTCCCAGCTCACCAAAAATAAATACAACCTGCTGACAGAAGCCAGTCCCAAAAGTAAAAGTACAACCGTCTGAGGAAACATGGGTACACCAACAGTACAGCTAACTCGCTCATCCTGCCTCGAGATCTATCTACTCAGCCGTCCTCTCTCCTCGACCCGCTGCTGAAAGCCCAGCAGCACCTGCAGAAGACACTGCAAAACAAAGGAGAAGAAAAAGAGGAAAGAAGAATAGGGGTGAGAACTACTAGTAAACCAGTAGCCTCCCCTAGTAGGTAAAACCTCAAACTCTGACGCACCCACTAGGTCTACCAGAGGCAAAAAGGAAAGAAGAGTGGTAAGAAATGAAACTGCTGAAAAAGGAAAATCTACCACTACTATGCCTCTAAAATGCAGTCCTAGACTGGAATAACCGTAAGAAACAATAACCAACCGTCCCAGATGAACCCAATCTGTACCGCCCTCATCATCGGGCAAGAAAGCCGCGCCGATGTGATAGCAAAACTCCTGCTGCCGCCCTCATCATCGGGCAAATAAGCCGCGCCGATGTGATAGCAAAACCGTCAATAACTGTCTGACCCCGGCCTCCGGAGGGGAACTCGAGGGGAGCGACCCACACGAGGAAAGCATCACCGGGCAATAACCGCGCCGGTGAAATAAGTATCAAAAGCAGGACTGGTTCACAACTATAAAGCCCCAGTGGAACACAACCCTCCACTAAAAGAAAACTGATTCCCAATCAGATGCAAAAGTAACCATCCGGTCAATCGCCCAATATCCGCGATTGCCGCAATACCCCAAAATCCACGACCAGGTCTCACAACCGACCTCCGGTCAACCGCGTAATATCCGCGGTCGCCGGAATAACCCACAATCACAATCATGTCCCACATCCGACATCTGGTCAACCGCCTACTATCCGCGGTTGCCACAAAACCCTCTAGTCCATAATCATGCCCTATCACCGATGTCCTATAACCGACATCCGGTCAACCGCCCAATATCCGCGGTCGCCGCCAAAACCCATAATCCACAATCCAGGCCCCGGCTACACTATCCCAAACCCCTGCTCAAACCCGAGCAACAAGAACCACCTGACTAACGAAAAGGAGAAAAGAAGCAAACAAGGTTTCTCCTAAGTCAAGTTCCAGCATGAAAGTGTAGCGATAAAAGATGGCCTATCTAGATGTCCATACAAGCATGCAAGTGTTCTCAAGGAAATAAAGGAAAAGGTGTCCAATAGTGGTTCCACATGTGTAACAATTAATAGCTCCGCATAGATATAACCATCATGCTAAAACATTATCCAACCACACATGTCTATAATCCATGTTCCATAATAAAGCATCACTATTCACCTATGCATGTCATAAAATCCTCAAATAGTACCAACCACTAACAGGATAATCATATAGTCCAAAGTAAATATTCCATTCCACATGCAAGTTAAACGCTAACATTCTATCCATACAAACATGTACAAGTCCCAACCACTATCAGATATCCACAAGCATGCAAGTCCCAATTACAATTATCAATCATGGATGTCCAAGAAGGATCTCTCTAATACTCCTAGTGGGTAAGTCAGAAAAGAGGGATAAAGCAACCACCCACCTGAAGTGCAACTGTCCAAATCCGTACAGCTGAAAATACCAAAAACTCCAAATCCTTGCTCCCACAATTTAGCACACCCGTAATACTCCTGGTACAATACAAAGCTCACTAATTACACTTAGGCTCCCAAATATAACTCTTATAATCCCATACAACAACAGTCTTGAAACTGTTAAATTATCACCTGCAGAAAGTGCCCAGAAAATTCCAAGAAAAATATCACGGCGATCCTTGCGTCGATAGCTTCGCAACGGTACCTTGCACGCCCAAATCTGAGTTCGGTAAGTCAAGATATAAATTCGGCAAGGGGTACACCCATACAAAAATCTGTGCTAAAAACTGTGCACTGTTCACTGAGAAAACAGTGATTTTCACCTCGAAATAATTCTCTTAATATTCCAAGAAAAATACGAGCGCGTTCCTTGCGATCCGTAGATGAAAAAGTTGTATAAGCTCGTTTCCGTCTGACGCTCGTGCGCGAAGATATGGCCAAAATACCCCGCTGCTGTCAAGGAAGTCCACACAGAAAATGGGGTTACTGTTTGCCTCGGGATCCGTGCCAAAACCTCGAAACGGGAAAGTGCGACCAAAACGAAAGATGAAGTCCTACCTCTTAGGAGTCTGCCGGCGCAAGAATCACAGAAAAGTGATCTCGGGGTAGCCCAGGGGAGCTAAAACACTGTCGCTGCGCCGAAGAAGAACACTAGAAAGCAACGTCGCGCCGCACCGTAAAATGGGGAACCTCGGGATTCGTGCCTCCTAAAATCCTGAAACTTGGTAGGAAGATCAAGGGTGAAGAGGTGAACAACTTTGCTTAAGGGAGCTCGGGCAGGGGAGGTGCGGTTTGGGAGAAAAAAGCCAAGGAAAGAGGCTCGGGTGGCTATTTATAGAGCTGGAGAAACAATTGCGAAAATACCAAATAAGTCCAGGTTTCGGGCGCCCGAAATTTTTCGGGCGGCTACAGTAATGGGCCCGGCCCATTACTGTTCAAGCCCGAAACACTGTGGGCCGGCCACGTAGCCCACAACCCCGGTCCTTCGCGCCCCGCTGTGCCCGGTGCACGTGAGCCCGCCAATGGCAGCGCGACACGTGGCCCGGCAATCCGTGCACCGCGCACGTCGCGCCGTGGACCGCGCACGTCGCCGCCTGCCCCGGCCGTACGGCCACCTGCCCCGCCGTACGGCCACCTGCCCCGGTCAACCGCTCCAATTCTTGCGTGGACCGAGCGCACCACACCGAACCAATAACCAGCTGCCACGTGTCCACCCGGTTCACCGTGCACCCGGCCCAAATTCCGTGGACCGCGCCTGCTGCGCCGGCCAACCAGAAAGCGCCACGTGGCCCGCTCCCGGTGCACGCCCTCCGCGGTGGACCGCGTCCCCGCCCGCGCCCTCAGCGCCTGCCCGCGGCCGCTTGCCGCCTGCCCGGGCGCCCTCCGCCGCCTTCCGCCGCCGCCGGCGATCGCCGGAAACACTGTTCCGGCGTGAACAGTAACCAGTGCACCGAAAAAAACAAGTAAATAGTCCATCTTGACCGTTTTCGCGCGCTGAATCCGAATTTGATGTCCGTTTTCCAAATTCCAACTCTAAAAATTGCCGAATGCACCCGGAAAGTATTCTTAGCCCAAATTTCGCGCCGAGTCCAATTTATATCCATTTCGCGCGAAACCACCTCTAAACATCCGACGGGTCAACCGATCACCCAAGTGATCCAATAAAGCTCGAGGTCCAACACTTGTATCCAATCATGCACAAACACTTCCCGAAACACAGTACAGGCTCCCCCGAAGTCACCAATGACCCTACCACAACTCTGCAGAGATCCAGGTCATCACATCCTCCCCCACTAAAAGAAAGTTTCGTCCTCGAAACTAAAGTCGTTCCTCAACACGGAATCTCAACCAAATTGAGGGGGTAAATATCCGATCATCCGCCACTCAAGCTCCCAAAGCTGTCAAATACCTCCTCCAGGGACACGATACAATCCTCGGGTCTCTAACAAGAACAAAATGAAGGTGGGCACTCCAGGAATCCGTACTACCTCAACCAAGTACAGCTGGACTAACCGCTCGAGCTACCAAGTAGTCCACATCGGTATACGCATCCGCTCCTCCTCAGCCTCAGATAATCCAACCACAAGTCCATCGGCACACTAGCTCGATCCAAGTACCTCTTTACTTCCCGCGATATCCAATGTAAGTCCCTCAACCACCCCAGCCAAAAGGGCTACTCAACCACTGCGAAACATCCGCCTCACGCACAAAATCAAAACCATAGAGGCGAAGATAACCCTCAAGCAACCCAAGTACACCAATACCTCCGGGCCTGGCTCCCCAAGAAAATTGTCCCCGCGGCATAATCAACCGCCGCGAAAGAAAACCGAACCAGCCAACCCAACAAATACCACAGCACCAACCTGCAGCTGAGTCAAGACCATCAGGTCTACCTGCAAAATCCAGGACTCAAGCTGCACCGGGCAGGACCAACAGCTCTCCTCCACGTGCCAAGCGCGATCGGGAAAATAAGCCTCCCGAGCACGTGGTGACCCTCCTACCCTTACCCAAGCAATGAAGCAAAAGCATTACCCACCAAGAAGGGAAAACTCCCGTATCAAAAGATACGAGCCCAAGAGCCCTGAGCAACTCAAACCTACCACCCCACCGACCGCTGTAATCAATGCTGCTCTGACAGTCTTGAAAATCCACTATCCTGGGAAAAGAAATCGGGAATGCCTCATCCAACTGATCTGTCCTCCATCACCGGCGCCAAGCGCCTCAATCAGAACTCGCCTCAGGCGGTAGATTCCAATCCAAAGGAACCACAATGCCACGCTCCATACCCGGCGCCTACTCCATCGAGGCGTCCCTAATCCGTACTGGAGGGACCCAATGAGTGAAAAGGTATCCTGGCGCAATCCACTCTCAGACACTCATATCCTATGCGCCCCGTCCCTCTACACATGGAGCGTGCAGTTCAGCAACTGCGTTAACTCTTGACGCAAAAGGCTTCCAAGTACTCTCTATCCCCCATCGAACAAGACCCTGTCTCTAAAGCCTCCATACTCAATCCCACGAATCGGAATGACTCATCCGTCAAAACTGGCTCACTCGATCGACGCAATCCCACAGCTTACCCGCTGTCAACTATCCACCCTGCCTCGGTGCCTCAACACTAAACGTCGGCACGGAGGGGGCTACTCGCTACTCCGACAACTGTGCCACTGCTCCGACAACTGTGCCACTGCGCTGCTCCGACAACTGTGTCACTGCGCTGCTGATCTGCCCCCCAACACTACTACCCTTCGGGTCCGGAGCTCTCAGACCCCAATCTGGGTATCCGGCCCGAAACAACCAGCCCAGACCCAACTGCCGCACCAAGGTGCACCCGGGTCAGGGCCCAACGTCGGGGAGACACCGCTCACCACGACAAAACCGCAAATCAGCACACCCCAACACTCGACCCAATCTAGCGAAAGTCAAAGACATCCCCCTATTTTTGTAACTTTATGTTGTCTGCAGCCAACATAACTGTCCAACAAAAATAGGATATGTCGATCCCTCTTCACTCACAGGAAGAGTCAAATAAATAAATCACCGACTTTCGCAAAATGTCGCGTCTCTCACGCACTAACATCCTAGGGTCCGCCCAAAAGCCTAGGGTTTCCTAAGTCCCAACTGACCTATCCCTAAGCTCTGATACCACCTAATCTGTCACGCCCCGGGTGTAAACCAGAACCCGGGCCCGTCTACAGATCCGCCGTGCACACGGTATTTCCCGCGTACACGAAGCGCTAAACCTGCTCAGATAAAAGATAATAATAAAAGAGCAATAAAAACAGAGCTGAACTAAAACTAATACATCTCAGACTGAAGCTGGAAATAAAATACAATACATCTGTATAAATGATACATCAGTCTCTCCCAGCTCACCAAAAATAAATACAACCTGCTGGCAGAAGCCAGTCCCAAACGTAAAAGTAAAACCGTCTGAGGAAACATGGGTACACCAACAGTCCAGCTAACACGCTCATCCTGCCTCGAGATCTATCTACTCAGCCGTCCTCTCTCCTCGACCCGCCGCTGAAAGCCCAGCAGCACCCGCAGAAGACACTGCAAAACAAGGGAGAAGAAAAAGAGAAAAGAAGAATGGGGGTGAGAACTACTAGTAAACCAGTAGCCTCCCCTAGTGGGTAAAACCTCAAACTCTGACGCACCCACTAGGTCTACCAGAGGCAAAAAGGAAAGAAGAGTGGTAAGAAATGAAACTGCTGAAAAAGGAAAATCTACCACTACTATGCCTCTAAAATGCAGTCCTAGACTGGAATAACCGTAAGAAACAATAACCAACCGTCCCAGATGAACCCAATCTGTACCGCCCTCATCATCGGGCAAGAAAGCCGCGCCGATGTGATAGCAAAACTCCTGCTGCCGCCCTCATCATCGGGCAAATAAGCCGCGCCGATGTGATAGCAAAACCGTCAATAACTGTCTGACCCCGGCCTCCGGAGGGGAACTCGAGGGGAGCGACCCACACGAGGAAAGCATCACCGGGCAATAACCGCGCCGGTGAAATAAGTATCAAAAGCAGGACTGGTTCACAACTATAAAGCCCCAGTGGAACACAACCCTCCACTAAAGAAAACTGATTCCCAATCAGATGCAAAAGTAACCATCCGGTCAATCGCCCAATATCCGCGATTGCCGCAATACCCCAAAATCCACGACCAGGTCTCACAACCGACCTCCGGTCAACCGCGTAATATCCGCGGTCGCCGGAATAACCCACAATCACAATCATGTCCCACATCCGACATCTGGTCAACCGCCTACTATCCGCGGTTGCCACAAAACCCTCTAGTCCATAATCATGCCCTATCACCGATGTCCTATAACCGACATCCGGTCAACCGCCCAATATCCGCGGTCGCCGCCAAAACCCATAATCCACAATCCAGGCCCCGGCTACACTATCCCAAACCCCTGCTCAAACCCGAGCAACAAGAACCACCTGACTAACGAAAAGGAGAAAAGAAGCAAACAAGGTTTCTCCTAAGTCAAGTTCCAGCATGAAAGTGTAGCGATAAAAGATGGCCTATCTAGATGTCCATACAAGCATGCAAGTGTTCTCAAGGAAATAAAGGAAAAGGTGTCCAATAGTGGTTCCACATGTGTAACAATTAATAGCTCCGCATAGATATAACCATCATGCTAAAACATTATCCAACCACACATGTCTATAATCCATGTTCCATAATAAAGCATCACTATTCACCTATGCATGTCATAAAATCCTCAAATAGTACCAACCACTAACAGGATAATCATATAGTCCAAAATAAATATTCCATTCCACATGCAAGTTAAACGCTAACATTCTATCCATACAAACATGTACAAGTCCCAACCACTATCAGATATCCACAAGCATGCAAGTCCCAATTACAATTATCAATCATGGATGTCCAAGAAGGATCTCTCTAATACTCCTAGTGGGTAAGTCAGAAAGAGGGATAAAGCAACCACCCACCTGAAGTGCAACTGTCCAAATCCGTACAGCTGAAAATACCAAAAACTCCAAATCCTTGCTCCCACAATTTTAGCACACCCGTAATACTCCTGGTACAATACAAAGCTCCACTAATTACACTTAGGCTCCCAAATATAGCTCTTATAATCCCATACAACAACAGTCTTGAAACTGTTAAATTATCACCTGCAGAAAGTGCCCAGAAAATTCCAAGAAAAATATCACGGCGATCCTTGCGTCGATAGCTTCGCAACGGTACCTTGCACGCCCAAATCTGAGTTCGGTAAGTCAAGATAAAAATTCGGCAAGGGGTACACTCATACAAAAATCTGTGCTAAAAACTGTGCACTGTTCACTGAGAAAACAGTGATTTTCACCTCGAAATAATTCACTTAAAATCCAAGAAAAATACGAGCGCGTTCCTTGCGATCCGTAGATGAAAAAGTTGTATAAGCTCGTTTCCGTCTGACGCTCGTGCGCGAAGATATGGCCAAAATACTCCGCTGCTGTCAAGGAAGTCCACACAGAAAATGGGGTCACTGTTTGCCTCGGGATCCGTGCCAAAACCTCGAAACGGGAAAGTGCGACCAAAACGAAAGATGAAGTCCTACCTCTTAGGAGTCTGCCGGCGCAAGAATCACAGAAAAGTGATCTCGGGGTAGCCCAGGGGAGCTAAAACACTGTCGCTGCGCCGAAGAAGAACACTAGAAAGCAACGTCGCGCCGCACCGTAAAATGGGGAACCTCGGGATTCGTGCCTCCTAAAATCCTAGAACTTGGTAGGAAGATCAAGGGTGAAGAGGTGAACAACTTTGCTTAAGGGAGCTCGGGCAGGGGAGGTGCGGTTTGGAGAAAAAAAGCCAAGGAAAGAGGCTCGGGTGGCTATTTATAGAGCTGGAGAAACAATTGCGAAAATACCAAATAAGTCCAGGTTTCGGGCGTCCGAAATTTTTCGGGCGCCTACAGTAATGGGCCCGGCCCATTACTGTTCAAGCCCGAAACACTGTGGGCCGGCCACGTAGCCCACAACCCCGGTCCTTCGCGCCCCGCTGTGCCCGGGCACGTGAGCCCGCCAATGGCAGCGCGACACGTGGCCCGGCAATCCGTGCACCGCGCACGTCGCGCCGTGGACCGCGCACGTCGCCGCCTGCCCCGGCCGTACGGCCACCTGCCCCGCCGTACGGCCACCTGCCCCGGTCAACCGCTCCAATTCTTGCGTGGACCGAGCGCACCACACCGAACCAATAACCACCTGCCACGTGTCCACCCGGTTCACCGTGCACCCGGCCCAAATTCCGTGGACCGCGCCTGCTGCGCCGGCCAACCAGAAAGCGCCACGTGGCCCGCTCCCGGTGCACGCCCTCCGCGGTGGACCGCGTCCCCGCCCGCGCCCTCAGCGCCTGCCCGCGGCCGCTTGCCGCCTGCCCGGGCGCCCTCCGCCGCTGCCCGCCGCCGCCGGCCGCCGCCGGCGATCGCCGGAAACACTGTTCCGGCGTGAACAGTAACCAGTGCACCGAAAAAAACAAGTAGGTAGTCCATCTTGACCGTTTTCGCGCGCTGAATCCGAATTTGATGTCCGATTTTCCAAATTCCAACTCTAAAAACTGCCGAATGCACCCGGAACAGTATTCTTAGCCCAAATTTCGCGCTAAGCCCAATCTTAGTATCCATTTCGCGCGAAACCACCTCTAAGCATCCGACGGGTCAACCGATCTCCCACGTGATCCAATAAAGCTCGAGGTCCAACACTTGTATCCAATCATGCACAAACACTTCCCGAAACACAGTACAGGCTCCCCCGAAGTCACCAATGACCCTACCACAACTCTGCAGAGATCCAGGTCATCACATTAATGGTTTCAAATATATTCCTGACTCAATACTCAAAATATGGTGTTTTGAGACAGCGGATGAGATTTGGAGAGGTGTGACATGCCCCGGGACACTTTGTGGGCTGAAGTGGCATCCCGGCGGGTTTACACGAAATTCGGCGGATTCCGAAAAATTGGTAAAATGCTTGTGATGCTTCGTGTGTGTTGATTCATGTTGGGGTGACCTTATGTCACCAATTGGTGATGTTGTGGTGTTGTGAATGTCCTAGGGCTGTTTATACAGGGCGCGTGTCGTTCGACACCAAAGTGGTGTTCGGTTTATTATAACGGTACCCTTGGGTCCCGTCATGGCATTAATTGGCGGTTGTCGTTTAGTTGTCAAGCACTTAGCGTGCGGTTGTCTCGACACCTAAAGTGGTGCGTCTCGGATAGTTAAAGTAGGTGCGGTGACTCCCTATAGAATCGGTTAGTCGTTGGGCATAGTTCTATAAGCCGGTTCGTGGAACTGAGGTTCCGGTCACGTCATGGTACACGTGGTTATAGGTTGATCGTGACGTTGGTATTGTTGACATGTAGGGTTTTGATTATGGCATTTGGTTGTATCTTCTATGTACAGGTGACCTCTAGATACATCGATCGAGTTGAGGACTCTGACACTTTGGGAGGTGGTTGCTTCATTCCGAAGTCAGTAAAGTTGTTTCTTACTCGGTTTTCCTATATGATTATGTTGTTTCATTACACTCGTGATTAGTACAACCTATCTTGGCATCCTTCTATTACGTGCTCGTTACTCTACATGTCGGTTGCTTGATCTATCGAATTATCATGTCACATATATGAGTTATTGTGATTGCTTGTTGTCTTTATATTATGTATGACATGTAGAGTAGATTATGATCTAGTGGATTATCCACCTGACTATGATAGGACTTGATTGGTCGGTATCTATTCCCTGCCGAGATTTGACTTTGTGGACGGTTAATTAATCCATAAGTTGTGATCTAGTTGATTGGTGATTTTCCCTGTGATTTTGACCTTATAGGTCGGTTGGCTTATTTAGCTCGTGATTGGGTCCTTAGCACGTTTTTTATCGATTTCTCGCATTATTGCTACCCTTCAGGATGTTGTGTAGTATAGCATGCTATTCGACTATGAGTTTATGATTCTATTAGAGAGTGTGGATCTACTAGTCTTATTGACATATCTTGAGATCACTTTTTGCTTCTCTTATCACCTACGGGCAATTATTTGACTATTGAGTCTCGGTTGTTGGAAACCTGAGCATATACATGTGACTATCGCTTATGATGGCACTGTAGTTCTTAGACTAGATTCACAACCTTGAGTTCTTCAGTTTGCCGGCCCAGTGGGAGGTGGTGTTGTTTCATAGACAGAATTCGTCACCCTGAGAGCTTCACCCCTAGATTTGTTGTACACCGCGCTTAGACAGAGTTAGTGACTTTGAGTGTGGGTTGTTATGTCTCTCCGGAGTGGTACTTGTTTTTGGTCTTTCTGACCTATTAGGCAAGCTTAGGCCAGGTCTATATAACAGCCAATGATGATTGGGTATATATTGGGACTATTATATGTCCAGTTTGATGCATATTATCTTTATTTGAGTTGTTTGGCATTATCTTGCTATTGTAGTTGGCCTTTCTGTTTCGGTGGTATGTGACGTTTGTTTACAACAGCAGACGTTTGTTTACAACAGCAATAGTAGATTATTCTATTCCATGTTTCTTACATGTTGATATTCGTGCTGCTGTAGTTGTTATCTCCATCGTAGATATTCATGTGAGTTTTGTTTACAGTAGTGGTTGTAGATTGTTTTCCATGTCGTATTCTTGCTTATTGATATTCTTGCTACTGTAGTTGATTATCCTGATATTTCAGTTATCTCTTGATTATCATTGCTGTTCCTTTATTGCACTCCTTTGTTGATCAATGAGTGCGGCTCGTCTTCGTCGGCGTGCGGCACCCACTAGGAGACCCTTATTGGTTTCTCACTACCCCCCAGATGCAGGTATCGCGGGAGATGGTGGTCGGGACGGTTCATGAGGACGGTACTAGTTAGTGGTGTTCCGAGGATTGATATAGTCTACTTGTCGTGATCCATTAGTTATCTCGAAACACAGATCTCAGTTGCTGACCTAGTTTCACCTGTATTTACTTTATTTCTATTATGTCGAGATTTGTACTTCAGCTGTGTAGTTGAGTTTAGCTATTGTTATTGGGGTTTTCTATTCTCATGGTTTATAGATTCTAGGTGGTTGTATGATGTTCTCGTCTATTTAGGTTGTTTGTGCTTGTGGTTGTATTGCTTATACTCTTACGTCGTGCATGTACAGGGAAGACTGTTCATGTGGACAGAGAAAATTCTGTGCGTGTGGCGGGTCTGTGCATGTTCTGGGCATGACTTTCAAAAAAAAATAAAAAATTTATACATTTTTCCGCAACTCTGTTTTCAAAATAGAAGGTTCTATCGAAAATACTTTTGACATGTTTACTTTTTTTCCCCTCTCTCTCTCTCTCTCTCTCTCTTAGATTAAAGATGTTGCTTGCTAATTGTGAAGAAAAAGGTGAAGCTTAGTTTGAGCTCCGAGAAGGTAAATGTCTCGTCTCTTCTTAATCCATCATACCTATTTGCTAATTAGTTGTGTTGTGGATAAACGTTGTGTAATATCAAATATATCGCATAAATAGGTTGCTGTTTTCGAAGAAATTTTTATCTTTGATTGCATTGAAAATTTGTTGAATCTTGCAAATTTGATGCCTCGTTTTGATCTCATGTGTTGTAGGTGGGTAAACTAAAGAAAAAGTAGGTTAAAAATGTTTGGAGACCCCTTTAACTATATCCCTTATAATTAGAGTGTTTTTTTTGTACATTTTCGTCTATAAAATAAATAAGGAACCAGGGATTTTTTCATGAGATAGTTATGTATTATGTATATTTTGAAATTTGACTATTAAACAAATATTAAAATGTTGAAGGAGACCACTACAAATTTCATGCATGTTTTAAACCTCATTAAAAACAAATATTCTTTTTAATTTCTTTTTTTTTTTTGGTTATTTGTAGTAAATTTTACTTTAATGCTCATGAACTTATGGAGTTTGATGTTTTTTTTTTTTTTTTTGATGTGCTATAATTGCCATACCATTTCCATTTGATGATTTTGTTGTGGAAGCTATATATTATAAAAGTAGAGTTTTGTATGATATGCAATCTCTCTTGAACACAGCTGATTAGTTTTAGATGACTAATTTTTTTTCTTGTCATAATTTTTTTTTCTCTTTAATTTTTTAAAATTTATAATATAGTTTTTGTATGCTATTTCTATATTTTATTGATATTCCACTCATTATTATTTTTTTTTCAGCAATATTTATATTGCGCACCGCTCGGGTCAATATACTAGTTAATAACTATCGGCCTAAATTATTTAAATTAAGTTATTAGTAATAGAGCTTTTATTCATAGAGCTCGTTTGTTAACGGAATAAGACAGAACTAGCTATTTCAGGAATAAGTATAAAGTACGGAACTAGTGTAAAAAAGCATTTGGGATGATTACAGAGATAAGAGATTTTGTATTTGGTATGATTTCAGAGATAAGAGATTTTATATTTAGTATGATAATGGAGAATAAGAAAAATAAAGAATATTAATTATTTTAAATGACCTTTTTGCTCTCAAGTTTTATTATTTAATAATGAGGTGAGAGATGGTGCCACGGGAAACGTGAAAGAATATTTAAGGAAAAAATAAGAGGGTGGTTGGGAAGAGTGAGAATAGTAATTTTTACTTATTCTCGTCGTACTGGAATAAAATATTCTCGTAGTTCTTGATGTGTTTGGGGATAAGGAAATATTTTCTATCCCTAAATAATTTCAATATCAAACGGATACTATATATATTCAATCATAATGGTTTTTCAACATGATGTTGGATCACCGGGTTGTCACATTCTCATATATTCTTTCGGTTAACGTTTTCTAATCATATCTTAGCTTAAGATTACCGAGGGATGTGAAAATTTTTTCAAACGGTTAGTAAGTTAGCTCTAATATGTAACAATCTGGCCCAAACGAATCATTAATGTTTATAGTGGGTTGAGGTATTACATCTGTACGAGAGTGTCACATCTTAATAATTCATTCATCAAGATGAAAAATAAAATATGATTGGGTATATAGAAAATAAAAAAATATTATAAATAAATAATTTAGTTTAAATATTTTGGACTAATAGTTAAGTAAACTCAAACCTCCCAACTCAAAATAAAATAGGCTATGAGATAATTTACCACTGAACAACCATTTTCAGTCAAGTTTTATTTTGATTCTCAAATTTTTTTAGTTTGATACTTGAAGTTTGAAACTTTTGGATTTATTTTTCTTTACTTTTTACCTTAAAAAATAATTATTATTACATTTATTTTGGTTCATAACTTTACCATTAGTCTTCTATTTATGTCATATTTTTAATCCAAATCCAACGATTTATATTTAAAATATAAAAAATGAGCTAGTTTTCTTTAATAATAAGTAAGGACAAGAAAAAAAAAAAAAATCAATAATTTAAGATCTCAAATACCAAACTTAAAAATTGAAGACCAATTGAAAGAGTTGAATTTTTGTAAGAAAATGAATTGATGAGCATACATTCGTATTTATATATTTTTAAGATTAGACTCCGATTTTAACTTTTAAATCTTTTTTCTTATCAGTTTTAGAACATCACAACTTGTTACTGAAAAGAATAGAAATTGAAAATGTTATTGGTCAAAAGTAGAAAATTACATGGTTGGAGTCCTAATTAACACCTAAACATTTGGGCTCAAGTTCTTCGCAGTGACTTGAACTAAATAAAAACGTGTTAGTTCAAACTGAACTTGGACGATAAAATTAGGTTGATTTCTGGCTTAAAACTGGAGAATTTCGAGGATATGAGATTTCGACCCAAAACTCTCTGGATGGGCAGTAACGGTTGGATTATATATAATATATATATATATATATAATTCGGCTAAAATACTATCGATAGCACCTAACAATTGTAGCTATCAAATTTTCTATCGTTGGATGAAAAAATATGCGTTTGGGATTATAGTGATCCCCTAAAAATTGATCTCCTAAGATTTTTACTATTCAACCAACCACTATAATTCCAACTGCATATTTTTTTATCCAACGACTAAAAACTTGATAGCATCAATGGCTTGGTGCTATCGATAGTATTCTAGCCTAATTATATATATATATATATATATATATATATAATATATATATATATATATATATATAAAATTCTTCTAAAATTTTATTATTCAACCAACCATCTAGTAAACCCTAGGGCACCATTTGTTTGAGGATAAGATAGAATGAGTTATACCAGGGATAAGTATAAAGTTAGGGATAAGCTAGGTATAACGTAAAATTGTGTTTGGTTGGGAATGAGGCTTAAACCAGGTATAAGAAAAAAAATGTTTTGTAGTGATTGAAGAATAAGAGGAATAGAGAGTTGACTTTTGTATTAAAAGATTAAAATATTCTTTTCTTTTTTTTTTTGTAAAATTAATATTTCAAAATTTATTCAAATTTTAATATTTATTAATTTTATTTTTTATAAAAATTTTAAGTGGAAAAAAAAAAGTAATTTTTAAATTTTAAGTGGGAGTAAAAATTTTAATTTTTAAATTTATATAAATTTTAAAAAAATTATAAAAAAATTGTATAAATTTTACAATTTTAAAATTAATATTATTTTTTAAAAAATAAAAATAAAAATTTATACTTATGATTTATTAAAAGATAAAATATAAAAAATTAAAATTTATAAAATTATAAATTATAATTTAAATATTTTTTAAAATTTAAACATTCTAATTAAAAAAAATTCAAAAAAAAAAAAGCATAAAAGAAATTAAAAAAAAAAAAAAAAAAGAAAAAAAAAAAAAAAAAAAAAGCCAATGCCCCTTCCCAAGGCAGAAGCCTTGGGAAGGGACCGCAGAGCCTTGGGAAGGGACCCATTCAGTAGTTGGGGGGGGGGGGTGATGGATATCCCCCCAAACCGGGTTTAATCCCGTTTGGGGGGATATCCCATCCCCCCTTATCCCAAAAGGGTTTGGGTACAAAGAGATATCTCCCCTTTGTACCCTTTTCAAACAGGGGCTAGAGGCCTACTATAATCGCAACCGCATATTTTTTCATCCAACGATAAAAAATTTAATAGCACTAATTATTTGGTGCTATTGATCGTATTCTAGCCGGACTATATATATATATATATATATATACACTGAAGAAAGTTACTACAACTCTTAACTGGAACTAAACCATTCTACTGCAGGCAGTCTGGCTAACACCAGCTTACCTAAAAAATAATCAATCAATCCTAAGTAGCACGCAAGCAAATATAGAAAAGCAGCCCTATCCCAGTAATATTTACGCAAAAGAGACAAATCAAAAACTGAATGGAGCACACTGCTATTCTACTAGATTGCAAAACTTTCTGCCCACGTGAATTTGTCTGCAGGTTGGATCTTTCTGCCCACATCCAATTTCTAGTTTCAAACCATAAACGGTAAAAACCCAAAAAAATATTGCCATCCAAATCTACTAGCATTTCATTTCATTAATTATTGGATTTGGACCACTCCCCTTGTCTCATTCCAGTGCATCATGTATAGAATAGATATATAGAATAGAGAAGAGACAAGATTTTGTTAGCAGTGAACTTCAATTCATTTGCTGTGCATTTTAGCGCATTTTTATTTTGACAACCTTAGAATTTAAAATAGCTCTATATATAAAATATAACAGGACTAAATTTTTTTAATCCGACTATAGTATTTTAAACGGTGGCTAAACTCAAAATATCAGGAGGGTTAAGCGTGCTAGTGTTAGAATAGTTCTAGAATGAGTGACCCCTCCTGAAAAGTAAGGCGTCACAGTTGGCGACAGAGTTAATCACCATCCGAAAGTGCGAGATAAGTCTCGATTGAGCTAGGGTCATACAACGGGTAAAGAACAGCTCCCCAACTGACGACCGTTGTGAGTAGAGCATCGGTCCCCACAAGATCAGCTAAGACTATCTAGACGATGGCTTAAAAAGAAAAGGAATGTGACATTTCTAGAATTTGTAATAATCATATATATATATATATATATATATATATATATATAAGATATAATATGGCTAAAACCTCTTAACCTTACTATATATTTTGAGCGGTGGCTAGATCCAAAAGATTAAAAGGGTTAAGCGTGCTAACGCTAGGATGGGTGATCCGTTGGAAGTTGGGTATCACATTTATCTTCTGGTTTAAAAGGGAGTAAACTTTAATTTTTCTCCGTCTGGTTTAATGCACTTTCACTTTACCATCATGTGATTAAAAAATTTATACTTAATTATTATATAATTTTAATTTTATTTTATCGAAAAAAATGGCATCAAATAAGAAGCAATATATATATATATATATATATATATATATATAATATATATATATATATATATATATATAGATATATATATATATATATATGATTGTATATTGTTTAATAATAAGTCCTTACAGTAAAACAAAAATAAAATCACATAGATGTGCATGACGTCAAGTGAAAACGTACCTCGGCAAAATAGCCCCGTAACTTCGGGAAAAGGGGTGCCTCCTCACAAAGGGGGTCACAGTGACCAGGCCCAAGCGACTGTTTACCAAAAACACAGGTCTCCGCAAAGTCGTAAGACCATGTATGGGGGCTGACGCCTGCCCAGTGCCGGAAGGTGACGCCGAAAATAGACCGATTTGATATCACCCTTCAATTCGAATTAGCAAAAGCAATGTCTTCTTGCATAATATGGATTCCAACATTCATGATCTGAGATGAATCGAAAAGAAATTTTTATTGGTTCTACCTCCTCTTTTTTATGAAGAGAATGAATCTTTTTATCGAAGGATCAAAAAAAAATCGGTCCGGATCCACTTGCGGGAATGATTTGGAAGATCCAAAACTAAAAACAGCGATATTTGCTAGCAACAACATAATTAAGTAAAAATATGCCATACCACGGTGAGATAAATTAAAATTTATCATTTATCAAATTATACTAGTATAGTACGCGCGATGCAACGGACATATATTATTAAAATAAAAATTCAGAAATAATTTATTTTTTTTCCTCAATTAAAATATTATAGTTCTTCTTAAGAAGATCAAAGTCCAAGTTAAAAATCTCAAACTTATCACGAAGTTCCGTATGTTTATCAGAAATACGTTCGCATAATTTTTT
>CM054951.1:8450733-8482142 GCA_029168755.2 Tillandsia fasciculata | reverse complement strand
GCAGTTTGACTGGACCGTTGGCAGTCAGTTTGGATTGGGTGACCTGAGTCGAGTAGTATCAGTTTAGTGACATTTTGATCTTCGATCTTTTCCTTGAGAATTGTAGATAGGGGCATAGTAGCAGTAGATGTTTACCTTTCTGCTTTCTATTCTGCATTTTTCTTTTGTTACTTTTTGCCCCTTGTAGACTTAGTGGGCAGGCCGTCGGGCTTGTTGGCGGCACCCACTGAGAACTACTGTGGGAGGTAGTTCTCACACCCGTCGTGGTGTCTTTTCCCCAGGGACTCCAGCTCCAGTTCCTGCGGTGCCCGTTGCTGATCCAGCTCCTTCAGACCGAGGTAAGGGAATCGCGAGATAGATCTTTCCCCCTTCAGCAGCAGCGAGAGGTAGAGGTACCCGATGTACTTTTGGTTGTGTCTTTTAGTATGAGAGATTTGTAGTGAGGTATCGAGTTGTACTCTTCTGTTTTCTTTTGAGAGACTCCTGTATTTGAGTGAGGACTTTATGTTTATATTGTGGGACAGTTTTACTTCTTTATATCTGTTAGTTTTATGTTTACAGCTCTGATATCTGTTAGTTTAGACACTTACTTGCAGGTTAGACGCTACGTCCTACGGGGCTTCCTGTAGGGGCGGCGGATCTGTTGGCGAGCCGGGGTACAGTTCTGACCCCGGGGCGTGACAGATTAGAGTGGTATCAGAGCCTAGGATGTAGGTCATGGAGGACTTAGGAACCCTAGGCTTATGGTTAAACCCTAGGATGACCCACGTGAGAGCCGAGATTTTTAGCGAAAGTCTTGATTGGGTTTTTGAACTCTCCCGAGTGGATAGGGACGAGTGATAGACATGTCTTCCTTTTGTAGCAACTATGTTGGCTGCAGACAACATAGTGCTTCGGAAAGGGGGACATGCCTTTTGACTTTCGCTAGATTGGGTCGAGTGTTGCTTCTGGTTCTGATTGTGTTTTTTGTCCCTCAGGTGGGGATGCCTCCTCGACGTTCTATGGTGACGCGCTCGCAGCCTTCGTCCTCTGAGCCCGAGCAGGAGGACTCGGGGCGAGGACCTCAGGCTGAGATACAGGAGCTCCGTGCCCAGATGGCACAGATGGCTGAGGCGGCTAGACGCCAGGAGGAGGCATGGCACGGCTGACGCTCTTATTGGAGCAGAGAGCACAGCCGGCAGTGGCACCCCCTGAGGCTTCGCCGGTGCCTTCTTCCCCTGTTGAAGCACCCCCTGTGGCGCAGTCTGCACCGGCGGTTCCTGCTGTGCCGGTTTCGAGTAGGCCACCCGGGGCGACGGGAGCGTTGACTGAGACAGAGCAGCGGGAGGTTGTTGATTTGCTGATGAGATTCCGACGGTTCGATCCGCCCCGCTTTTCGGGCATGAGTGCTGAGCCTTGGGCAGCCGAGACGTGGATTACCACCATGGAGCGCCACTTCGAGAGCTTGTTTGTGGACGACCGGTATCGGGTCATTCTGGCTACCCATTATCTGGAGAGCAACGCCGAGGCGTGGTGGCGGCGTGTGCGACCAGCTGGTCCACCTGGGACGCAGCTTCTTCCTTGGGCCGAGTTCCGGAGCATGTTGCTGGGAGCTTTCTTTCCGGAGAGCGTCAGACAGCGACTGGAGGAGCAGTTGAAGAATCTCCGCCAGGGAGATAGATCGGTGCAAATGTACATCGCCGAGTTCAACCAGCTTTTGGCTTGTGTGCCACACGTGGCCAGGGACGAGAGCCACCGTGTTTACTTGTTCGAGCGAGGACTTCGTCGAGACATCTATCAGTTCGTCCGTTCCCGCAGATTGCAGACCGTGGAGGCCTCGATGGAGCAGGCCTTATATGTGGAGTGTGGAGAGGCCGTGATGGACGAGGTGTCTCCCGCCCCTGTAGCGACTTCTGGGGCGAAGCGCCCGGCTTCCGCGGAGGAGGGGCAGTCTAGCAGGCAGGGACCCCCGAGACCCCCGCGTTTCCATCCACAGGGCAGGGGGCACCAGGGACGCCAGAGATCGGGGGCGTCTCGACAGTCACAGCAGCAGCAGCAGCAGCGTCGACCCCCACGACAGCAGCAGCCCCCACAGCAGTCTTCTCGGCAGCAGCGCTCAGATCGGTGTGTTATTTGTCGGGGCCCTCATCCGCCGACTCAGTGCCCGCAGAGACAGGGCCGGTGTTTTCGATGCGGGGAGGCCGGCCATATTGCGAGTGCTTGTCCCAGGGCCGGCCATCCAGCTCCTTCTTCTGCATCAGCACCGACCGTTCCTTACCAGCCAGCCGGACCTTCTGCAGCCTACAGCAGGCCAGATTTCGCCTCCTCTTCTTCTCGACAGCCAGAGCGACGTCCCCCGGCGCCGAGCGGTCGTGTATATGCCGCTCAGATTGAGGATGCTTTTTCAGCAGAGCAGGTCGTCGCAGGTATTGTTCTGATCTCTTCAGTCCGTGCTCGGGCTCTCTTCGATACCGGTGCTTCTCATTCATTCATCAGTAGATCATTTGCATCCTTGCATGGTATAGAGGTAGCTTCTTTATCTTCTGCATTAGTGGTTGAGATACCGGGTCATGTCCTTCCTGTTGAGGAGTGCTGTAGAGATTGCCCCATTCAGTTGGGATCCTGGATTCTGCCGGTCGACTTGCTTGTCTTACGACAGCTCCAGGATTTCGATGTTGTTCTGGGTATGGATTGGTTGTCGAGATACTATGTTACCATTGATTGCCGCGATAGGACTGTTACTCTTCGGGAGCCGGGGCAGGAGGTGTTCGTCTTCCAGGGCTGTCAGAGCTCCTTGTTCGCCTTGACCATTTCTTCGGCGAGGGCCAGGCGGTTGATGAGTAGAGGATGCACCGCATTTCTGGCGACGATTGTGGAGGCGCCTTCGGCGGCACGGGGACTCGAGGATATTCCAGTGGTCCGCGAGTTTCCCGATGTGTTTCCCCCAGAGCTGACGACCATGCCGCCAGAGAGGGAGATCGAGTTCGTGATTGATGTGGTACCCGGAACCGCACCAATCTCGAAGGCACCTTACAGGATGGCGCCTGCCGAGCTGAGAGAGTTGAAGGCCCAGTTGCAGGATCTTTTGGACAGAGGCTTCATTCGGCCCAGTGTTTCGCCGTGGGGAGCGCCTGTTTTGTTCGTGAAGAAGAAGGATGGGACACTTCGCTTATGTGTGGACTACCGGGAACTGAACAAAGTGACCATCCGGAATAAGTATCCTCTGCCACGGATTGATGACTTGTTTGATCAGCTACAGGGAGCCTCCGTGTTTTCGAAGATTGATCTCCAGTCCGGTTACCACCAGCTGAGGGTGAGGGCCGAGGACATCCCCAAGACGGCGTTCAGATCCCGGTATGGACATTATGAGTTTACGGTTATGCCGTTTGGTTTGACCAATGCCCCAGCTGCATTCATGGATCTGATGAACCGGGTTTTTCAGCCGTACTTGGATCGATTCGTGGTTGTGTTCATTGATGACATCCTGATTTACTCCCGGAGCGATGAGGAGCACGAGGAGCACTTGAGGATAGTGCTGCAGCTTCTACGTGATAAGAAGCTGTATGCCAAGTTAAAGAAATGCGAGTTTTGGCTTCGGGAGGTTGCTTTCTTGGGCCACATTGTTTCAGCTGCTGGAGTAGCGGTCGACCCGACGAAGATTGACACAGTTCGGGATTGGCCGAGGCCGACGACGGTTTCTGAGGTACGGAGTTTCTTGGGCCTAGCCGGTTATTATCGTCGGTTCGTGGAGGGCTTTGCGAAGCTCTCTACTCCCCTGACCAGTTTGACTAGGAAGGGGACAAAGTTTGTTTGGACCGAGCGGTGTCAGCAGAGTTTCGAGGAACTGAAGAGAAGATTGATCTCCGCACCAGTTCTTGCACTGCCGGTTATGGGAGAGGGTTTCGTGATTTACAGTGACGCCTCACACAGTGGACTGGGTTGTGTTCTTATGCAGCATGGTAGGGTAATTGCCTATGCTTCACGGCAATTAAAGGATTATGAGAAGAATTACCCTACACATGACTTGGAGCTTGCAGCTGTTGTTTTTGCACTGAAGCTGTGGCGGCATTACCTCTATGGTGAGCATTGTGAGATTTATACTGATCATAAGAGCTTAAAGTATCTGTTCACCCAAAAGGAGCTGAACCTTAGGCAACGCCGGTGGTTGGAGTTGTTAAAGGATTATGATCTGAGTATCCTTTATCACCCCGGCAAGGCCAATGTGGTGGCAGATGCTTTGAGTAGGAGGTCAGTGCATAGTTTGAGTTTGATGATTACCCAGCAGGCACCGCTGATAGAGCAGATGAGGCGACTTCAGATTGAGGTAGTATCCCCTGGGGTCTCTGCTAGACTTATGTCTATGGTCTTGCAGCCCACTCTGCTGGACAGGATCAGGGAGATGCAGAGTGAGGACCCCCACTTGAGAGGATCAGGGCGCAGATTCAGGCTGATCAGAGAGGGGATTTTTCAGTGGATAGCTCGGGAGTACTACGGTACAGGGACCGAGTTTGTGTGCCATCAGATTTGGAGATTAGAGATCAGATTTTGAGAGAGGCCCATTATACACCTTATACCATCCATCCTGGAGGTACTAAGATGTATAAGGACCTCAAGGCACACTTTTGGTGGTCGGGGATGAAGCGGGATATTGGAAGATTTGTTGCTCAGTGTTTAACTTGCCAGCAAGTGAAGGCAGAGCATCGGGTTCCTGCTGGCAAGTTGCAGAGTCTTCCAATTCCCGAATGGAAGTGGGACCACATCACCATGGATTTCGTGACTGGGCTACCGAGATCGCAGAGTGGAGCCGACGCAGTCTGGGTGATTGTTGATAGACTTACCAAGTCAGCGCATTTTCTGCCTGTTCAGATGACTTGGTCCTTGGAGCGCCTGGCACAGCTATATTTGGATGAGATAGTGAGGCTGCACGGAGTACCAGCGTCCATTGTTTCAGATCGAGACCCGAGATTTGTGTCACGGTTTTGGGGGAGCCTACAGTCAGCCATGGGGACTCAGCTCAGTTTCAGCACAGCTTTCCACCCACAGACAGATGGACAGTCAGAGCGCACCATTCAGACCCTTGAGGATATGTTGAGAGCGTGCGTTATGGATTTTGGAGGAGGGTGGCACCGACACTTATCCCTGGTTGAGTTCGCGTACAACAACAGCTTTCAAGCGAGCATTCAGATGGCTCCGTTTGAGGCGTTGTATGGACGCAAGTGTCGGTCGCCCCTATACTGGAGTGATGTGGGTGAGAGGAGGACTTTGGGGCCAGACTTACTGCTGGAGGCAGAGGAGAAAGTCAGTGTTGTTCGCCGGCACTTGAGACAGCCCAGAGTCGCCAGAAGAGTTATGCTGATGTTCGGCGGCGAGACCTTGAGTTTCAGGTTGGTGATCATGTCTTCTTGAAGGTCTCGCCCTCGAAAGGGGTCCGGAGATTTGGAGTGCGGGGGAAGCTCAGTCCCCGCTTCATTGGACCCTTTGAGGTACTTGAGAGGGTAGGCCCTGTGGCTTATAGAGTTGCTCTACCTCCCCGCTTGGCTGGTGTTCATGATGTCTTCCATGTCTCAGCTCTGAGGAGATATGTGTTCGATCCGTCGCACGTCATTGACTTCGCATCCTTGGAGATCGGCGAGGACTTGGTTTACGAGGAGCGCCCGTTGCGGATTCTGGCTCGTGAGGTGAGGGAATTGCGCAACCGGGCCATACCCTATGTGAAGATCCTTTGGAGCAATCATGAGGAGCGAGAGGCTACCTGGGAGCTTGAGACGGAGATGCGAGATGCCTACCCTTTTCTGTTCGAGACTGCTGTTTGAGGTACGTTTGTCTTTGCTCTGTTTAGTTTCGAGGACGAAACTTTCTTTTAGTGGGGGAGGATGTAGTGGCCCTAGTTCCCATGCAGTGTTTTTCCGATGGATCCACTGTTAGAACACCTAGTATTGGTGTCCCTGGCCCCAGTGCATCAATTGGGTGCTATTGATGGACCCTGTGTGCTTTATTTTACTGTTTTGGCCTTCGGCTGGGTTTGCCGAAATTTCTGGAAAGATTTAGGCCAAACAGAGGTCGTAGTTGGATTCAGCGCGGAAAAACGCTTGAAAATGACTATTTATTTGCTTAATTTGGAGTCCGGATGCCCAAAAACGGACACCCGGAAGTTTTTAGTGGAAAATGGTGCATGGGAGGGGCCGTAGACCGCCGGGATGCCACGTGGCAGCCTCTGATTGGCCGGCTCAGGATGCGCGGTCCACAGAGCGGCGCGGCGGGGTGCACAGACCCGGCGCATGGACACGTGGCACCGCCTGATTGGCGGGCCCAGGGCGCGCGGTCTACTGGGTGGAGCGCGGCGGTGCATGGACCAGGCGGGAGACACGTGGCAGTCACCGGTTGGTCGGTGCACGCGGCGCGGTCCACGGAATTCCTGTCGAAGGCGTGGACCGGGTGCAGGGGACACGTGTCACTTCCTCGTTGGCGGGTGCAGCGCGCGGGGTGCACGGGGCGCGGGGCAGGTGCCTCGGGATGCGTGCGCACGTGCGACCCACGTCGCGCGGCAGGCGCGCACGTCGCGCGGTCGGGGTCAACGGGGTGGACACGTGGCGCCCGCTCATTGGCGGGCGCCACCGCCTTACTGTGCCCGGGAGCGGACACGTGGCGGGCGCTGGTTGGCCCGCTTCGGTGTTCGCTGTTCGGGCGACACGTGGCGGGCTCCGAGGCGGGTCGGACGGATTTGGGATCCCGTCCGACGGCGTGTATCGGGCCGGGCCGCACTGTGCGCGCCCGGAAGTTGTGGGCCGGGCCGCACTGTGTGCGCCCGAAAATTTTCGGGCGCCCGAAAGTTGGGCCCGAGCCCAAAAGGCTTGATTTTTTTTGGGCTTTTCTTTTGAGGCCTATAAATAGGTCACCTTGGGCTGGCTGTTACACCCTTTTTCAGAAGGATTCAGCTCGAGAGTTCTACATCAAAAATCCTCCTCTCCCTCTTAGCTAACTCCTGGTGAAGTTTCAGAAAATCTGGAAGCCGTGACGACTGTGTTTCCTACCTCGTAGTGCGGAGCGACGTTTTACAGTGTGAGGCCCATTACCGTCGCATTTTCTTCCGGGAGACCTACAGAGCTACCCCGACATCCGATTTCAGCGATTTTTGCGGCGTTGGATTCACGAGAGGTAAATCTTCGACTTTCGTGTTGAGTGTTTCGTTCAGATTTGGGTTTTTGGCACGGATTTCGAGGCATTACTGAGCCGCTGTTTTGTTGCAAGATTTCTGGACAGCACCAACTTCGCGGAATTTTATCTTCACTTCTGGACATCGGATTTCGACGATTCAAGAGCCTATCGACATCTACTCTTCGCGAGGATCGTCGTGATATTTTTATTGGAATTTTGTGAATTTTATTTTCAGGTAAAATTCGCGTGTGAACAGTAACAGCCCATGCAGATTTTTAGAATGTGTTGTTTATGTGTGAATTGTTGTAATTGTGTGTGGTTGTTGTACCCAGGACTGTAAGAGCATTTTTTCTGTGCTCCTAGCTTTGTGGATCTAAGAAACTGTCGATTCCTGGACTGTATATCTGTGTCATCTCGGACAGTTAGCGAGTTCAGGTGGGTGTTTCTGCTTGCAATTTCCATGGACTGCACTCTAATTCTGCAATATAGATGCATGCATGATAGTATGTGAGCTAATATAACTGTGCAATTTATATGTTAGTAACCACAGTTAATAATTGCTAAAATTGAGATTCTTTTTGGAACTCTTGCATCATATGAACCACAAATTGGAGAAAGACTTGACTTAGCACATCTATTAGACATTGTATGTCATCCTCAGACAGCTACTATTGGGTTTATGCCTTTACTATAGTTCTCCCATGTTATTGTTACTTTTGTCATCTTGGGACATAGTGGTCTTCCCCTGAGTTGTGGGTTGGGAGGTTTAGTAGCTTTGGATGCATTGTACTCGTGTCTGGGGACCGAGTAGAGTTGACAGCAGTCTATAGTTTGTTCATCATTTGAGATAGTGATATGTGGGACTGGGATCTTTGGGTGATGATTATAGTGACAGTGTGGATCCCCTTTTAGTGAGTGAGTCAGGGATTGGATCATAGCCTGCAGGAGCCATTCTTGAGATCGACAGAGATGCGCAGATATTTTGCTCGGTGGGGTCGCTACCCACGAGTGCCACTCCGGAGTTGGGCTTGCTACTTCTTTCGCGGCTTGTCGATGTTGGTGTCCCTCTGACTGAGCCAGTTTTGGCAGTCATGGACATCGTCCCTCTGGCTGAGCCAGTTTTGGCAGCTATGGACATACCTACAGCAGTAGGTAGGCGCAGGTTTGACTGGACCCGTTTGGCAGTCAGTTTGGATTGGGTGACCTGAGTCGAGTATCAGTAGTGACATTTTGATCTTCGATCCTTTTCCTTGAGCATTGTAGATAGGGGCATAGTAGCAGTAGATGTTTTACCTTCCTGCTTTCTATTCTGCATTTTTCTTTGGTTACTTTTTGCCCCTTGTAGACTTAGTGGGCAGGCCGTCGGGCTTGTTGGCGGCACCCACTGAGAACTACTGTGGGAGGTAGTTCTCACACCCGTCGTGGTGTCTTTTCCCCAGGGACTCCAGCTCCAGTTCCTGCGGTGCCCGTTGCTGATCCAGCTCCTTCAGACCGAGGTAAGGGAATCGCCAGGTAGATCTTTTCCCCCTTCAGCAGCAGCGAGAGGTAGAGGTACCCGATGTACTTTTGGTTGTGTCTTTTAGTATGAGAGATTTTGTAGTGAGGGATCGAGTTGTACTCTTCTGTTTTCTTTTGAGAGACTCCTGTATTTTGAGTGAGGACTTTATGTTTATATTTGTGGGACAGTTTTACTTCTTGTATATCTGTTAGTTTTATGTTTACAGCTCTGATATCTGTTAGTTTAGACACTTACTTGCAGGTTGGACGCTACGTCCCTACGGGGCTTCCTGTAGGGGCGGCGGATCTGTTGGCGAGCCCGGGGTACAGTTCTGACCCCGGGGCGTGACAATATATATATATATATATAAACTATATATATATATAAACCATATGATTGTATATTGTTTAATAATAAGTCCTTAGAGTAAAACAAAAGTAAAATCACACACAGACGTGCATGACATCAAGTGAAAACGTACCTCGGCAAAATAGCTCCGTAACTTCGGGAGAAGGGGTGCCTCCTCACAAAGGGGGTCGCAGTGACCAGGCCCGGGCGACTGTTTACCAAAAACGCAGGTCTTCGTAAAGTCGTAAGACCATGTATGGGTCTGACGCCTGCCCAGTGCCGGAAGGTGACGCCGAAAATAGACCGATTTGATATCACCCTTCAATTCGAATTAGCAAAAATAATTTCTTCTTGCATAATATGGATTCCAAACATTCATGAACTGAGATGAATCGAAAACGAAATCTTTATTGGTTCTACCTCCTCTTTTTTATGAAGAGAATGAATCTTTTTATCGAAGAATCAGAAAAAAATCGGTCCGGATCCACTGCGGGAATGATTTGGAAGATCCAAAACTAAAAACAGCAGTATTTGCTAGCAACAACATAATTAAGTAAAAATATGCTATACCACGGTGAGATAAATTAAAATTTATCATTTATCAAATTAAACTAGTATAGTACCCGCGCGATGCAGCGGACAAATATTATTAAAATAAAAATTCAAAAATAATTTAATTTTTTTCTCAATTAAAATATTATAGGTCTTCTTAAGAAGATCAAAGTCCAAGTTAATAATCTCATACTAATCACGAAGTTCCGTATGTTTATTAGAAATACGTTCGTATAATTCTTTATAAGCTTTTTTGTCATTATAATTAACATCTTTAACTTCAAAGCCAAGTTCGGAGCCTCTTGATAGCAACACACAGCGTTCTCCTCAGATTGTTCAAACTCCGAAAACAAATCACCCCAACATTTAATTATTTTTATAAATCGGGTATTCCTAGAAACCTCCACATCAACATAAGAACGTAGCCGTCCATCGGTGACCACGGTAATTTCATACCTAGGAGGAGGTAAGGAAAATTGTGCATGGATTTTGTGAAGTAAAAGGCGAAAGTTGATGCCAATGTTAATGATCGATGCCATTTATATAGTTAAACGTAGCATGCACGCCAAACTTGTGTTTTAGATTATATGTTTGTTTACTTTCAAAAATAACTTTTAAAAACACTTTTAGAAAACTTTAAAATTTTAACTAAAATAACATTAAATCAAATGATTTAAAATTTTTATAAAATATTAAAACCACCTAAAATATACATGCATGTGTTGAATTACGGCTTACCGAAGAATTGAAAAAATGCACCAGCAGACAAAAGATAAATCATTGTAATAAATCGCCGACAGATTCCTGAAAAGAATAAAATAAAATTGGTAAAAATTAAAATTACGTACATAGTAATTAATAAAATAAAGTATTAGATTAAAAAAGTTTTATTAGGGCTTACAGCAACACCAAATAGAAAAATTTGATATAGGTTCCTAAGGCAAAAAAAAAAAAAAAAAAAAAAAAAAAAAAAAAAAAAAAAAAAAAAAAAAAAAAAAAATTGTATGATGTTTCTGTAAAGATTCGCTCACAAAGAATCAAAAGAAAGGGACGGCGAGTTTTACTTCTCGAGGTGGCGACATACTTGAAGACAGCGGCAGCAAGCTCCCACGTTCTAGGGCCGGATAATGTCAGCAACAGGGCGCGAAAAATTCCACCAAGATCACCCAAGTAGTGCCCAAAACCAACCACAAAAACTCTCGATTCAACACTAAAATTGAAGGAATTCTCGACAGATAATTAAAAAGGAAGAATGCAATATATATATATATATATATATATATATATATATATATATATATATATATATAGGTGGAAGTGAATATACAACGGATGAGAGAGGAAGCCGAAGGGAGGAGACATAATGGTGAAGGAAGATGAAATGTTGCAACAATGGAGGGGAAGAACGAACGACGCGAAGTTGCTATGGTATACATGGGTGAAGGACGCGAAGTTGCAATAAACATAGGGTAATTAATTAGAGCTATGGTATATATGGGGTAATTAATTAGAACTAATTAACGTTACTATCTGCACTAATTAATTAAGAATTTAATTGGAAAGAGAAATGATAGAAAGAGTGGGTAATTAATTAGAGCTAATTAACATAAATAAATTATACAATCAGCCAATAATTAATTGAGAATTTAATTGGAAAGAGATAAGGAAAGAGTGCTGGTATACATGGAGTAATTAATTAGAGTATAACGGATTTAATTGGAAAGAGGGATAAGGAAAGAGTGCCGGTATACATGGGATAATTAATTGAAGTAATGTAAATAAAATATACAACCAAGAGGTACAATTAATTAATTGAGAGGTAGAATTAATTAATTGATTTTTTCGTGCACTAATTATGCACTAATTATTAATTGTTGAGGAATTGATTAGAGAGAGGGATGAAGGAAAGGGAATGAAGAAAAGAGTGTCACGTGGATTCAGATATTGAGGATTAATAATTTAGTATAGAAGATTTAGTTATTTTATAATTTTATTTTTGTTTCACAATAAAGAGCTATTTTTAAATAAAATAGTTGTTACGATCCGACTCGTTAGTAATAATAATTCATAATTTGTTAGCAATAGTAATTCGTTGACCTAAAACCATAAGTCCAAAATATTTAAATACAGTTATTATTAATATCTAATGTTGACGAGCATTGCAGAAGTTACGTGAGATTTTAAAGATAACTTCTACGGGTTCAAAAAATGACTCAATGGTTTCTGTGGGTTTAAGAGATGGCTCACACTTCCGGCTGGTATTCATATAATAATAAACCGACCCGTTAGCATTAGCTCTTACACTTTTTATTACTATTCGTATAATGACAATCTACCCGTTAGTAATAATAACTCGTTAGATTAAAACCACCGGCTCAAAATAATTAAGCCAAGTTATTATTATTAGTGTACATATTGTTATATATATTCTCAATCAAAATTTATTTTTTATCTGATATGAAACTATTATTTTTATCCGATATGAAATTATTATTTTTCAAAATAATATTTTTTTTTGTAAACCACATAACAGTACAATATAACATTTTACCACTATATAGTTTTAAAAAATTATTACTTTACTCTCTTGTTTAACAATAGGTACTTATAGTTACAAAAAGAAAAAACTCTATAAAATTATTGAGTAGAACATTTTAAACTATAAGATACCAAAGTAAAAAAATAATTTGAATTGCAAAATCGATAAATTAAAGTGTTTTCTTCTTCTTTTTTTTCTAGCTGTAAAAGTTTGTAGGCATTTTGTCCATAAATCTAAAAGAGATTGATTATATTAACTTACACAATTTCATACAGAAATTTAAAGAATAGAAAAAAATATGATTAATCTCAAAAATATATGTTCCATTACCATCTCGAAAATGAATAGAAAAAAATATAAACACCGAATAGAAAAAAATATAAACACCGAACCCACTCGATATCCCGTCCCGCATCTGTGAGCGATACTCCTATACCTTTTTTTTTTTTTTTTTAATATATATATATATATATATATATATATATATATATATATATATATATATATAGTTTTCGTCTATTTATATCTATTCAACGGCTCAGATTTGATTATTTTTAAATTGTGACCTGCAATAGCAGGTCACTTTGAGAGAGGTACTGATTACCAGGTATCCAAAATAAGATTATTTTGGTCTTTTGCTTCAAAGATAATTAAGTAATTTTATCTCTATTTTGAGAATTTTTATTTTTGTAAATATTATAAATTTTAAAATTTTGAATTTAGTGAGAGTTTATTTTAAAAAAATTATAAATTTTAAATATTCTAATTTAATTATTGTCTTAAATGGTAATATTTTAATTATCTTTATTTAATATATTATAAATGATATTAATTTAGAAAAATTATTTTAAGAAATTAGAATTTAGGAATCTATTAATTTTTATTATCAATTTTTATTTTAAATTATAATATATGATCTCATTATTTTAAAAGATTAAATTTTACTATTTAAATTTGATTTAACTTAGCCCGTACAATTCTATTCTAAAAATAAATTTGAATTATACTATATATTTCTATTAAATCAAATATTTAAGCACATTGAAATTTTGTAAAATTGTAATACAAAATTAATGTTTAAATTAAAGAAACTTTAAAATTTTTTAAACAAATTAAACTCTTTAAATTAATGCCTAAATTGTAATTTTAAAACTCTTTAAATTAATACCTAAATTGTAATTCTAAAATTTTTAAATTAAACTCTTTAAATTAATGCCTAAATTGTAATTTAAATCTCTTTAAATTAAATTCTTTAAATTAATGCCTAAATTATAATTCTAAACTGTTTAAATTAATGCCTAAATCGTAATTCTAAAACTCTTTAAATTAATGACTAAATTGTAATTCTATTTTTTTTTTAAATTAAACTCTTTAAATTAATGACTAAATTTTAATACTAAAACTCTTTAAATTAATGCCTAAATTGTAATTATAAATTTTTTAAATTAAACTCTTTAAATTAATACCTAAATTGTCATTCTAAAACTCTTTAAATTAAACTTTTTAAATTAATAATACCTAAATTGTAATTCTAAAACTTTTTAAATTAATGCCTAAATTGTAATTCTATAATTTTTTTAATTTAAACTCCTTAAATTAATGCGTAAATTCTAATTCTAAAATTCTTTAAATTAAACTCTTTAAATTAATGTCTAAATATTAATTTTAAAATTTTTTAAATTAAACTCTTAAAACTAATGCCTAAATTGTCATTCTAAAACTCTTTAAATTAAATTTTTTAAATTAATGTCTAAATTGTAATTCTAAAATTTTTTAATTTAAACTTTTTAAATTAATACCTAAATTGTAATTCTAAAATTTTTTAAATTAAACTTTTTAAATTAATACCTAAATTATCATTCTAATTTTTTTTAAATTAAACTCTTTAAATTAATGCCTAAATTGTAATTCTAAATTTCTTTAAATTAATGCCTAAATTGTAATTCTAAATCTCTTTAAATTAATACCTAAATTGTAATTCAAAAACTTTTTAAATTAATGTCTAAATTGGAATTATAAAACTCTTTAATCTAAATTGTAATTGTAAGACTCTTTAAATTTATATCTAAATTGTTATTCTAAATTTTTTTAAATTAAATTTTTTTAATTAATGACTAAATTTTAATTCTAAAACTTTTTAAATTAATGTCTAAATTATAATTCTAAATTTTTTAAATTAAATTTTTTAAATTAATGCCTAAATTGTCATTATAAAACTCTTTAAATTATACTTTTTAAATTAATGCCTAAATTATAATTCTAAACTTTTTAAAATAATACCTAAATTGTAATTCTAAAATTTTTTAATGTAAACTCTTTAAATTAATGTGTAAATTGTAATTCTAAAATTCTTTAAATTAAACTCTTTAAATTAATGCCTAAATTGTAATCCTAAATTTTTTTAAATTAAACTCTTAAGATTAATGCCTAAATTGTCATTCTAAAACTCTTTAAATTAAACTTTTTAAATTAATGCATAAATTGTAATTCTAAAACTTTTAAATTAATACCTAAATTATAATTTTTTAAATTTAAACTCTTTAAACTAATGCATAAATTATAATTCTAATTTTTTTTAAATTAATGACTAAATTGTAATTCTAAAACATTTTAAATTAAACTCTTTAAATTATGGACTAAATTATAATTCTAAATCTTTTTAAATTAATGCCTAAATTATAATTTTAAAATTTTTTAAATTAAACTCTTTAAATTAATGCCTAAATTATAATTTCAAAATTTTTTAAATTAATGACTAAATTAGTAGAAAGTATTTTAATTAATATATATATTTTTTATTTTATGATGTTTAATTACGAAAATACCCTTTTTATAAAGTTACCGGTTAACCTAATAATAAAATTACTTTTTTATTCCTTATCGATCAACGGTTAAGAATATTTTTATTATTTATTAAGGTACCGTTTGGTAACGGGGATAAGGGGGGAATAACCCCCTTATCCCCGATTCCATTCCCAAACGGGAATAAGAGCAATGAGAATTGCAAAACCTCATCATTACGTTTATTCCGGTATAAGTTGGGAATACCAATTCCCAACCTGATGCGGAATTAGGCGGAATTGTACTTTGCACGGGAATCGAGAAAACCCATATATACATGGCACTCTCTCTCTCTCTCTCTTTCCCCTCTCTCTCTCTCTTACATGGTTCCATTCTTTTTTTTTTTCTTTTGTTTTTCCTTTCTTTTGCATACTAATAAAAATTAGTTTTTTTATTTTTTTAAATTAGAATTTTTAAATTTTAAAAGATATTTAAATTTATAAATTTTAAATTTTAAAATTTTTTATTTTAAAATTTTTAATTTTTTTAACTTATTTTTTAATAAATCTAAAAATTTTATTTTATTTCTTTTTTGAAAAAAAAAATTATTAATTTTAAATTTTTAAAATTTATACAATTATTTTATAAATTTTTTAAAATTTATATAAATTTAAAAATTAAAATTTTTACTCTCACTTAAAATTTAAAAATTAATTTTTATTTACTCTCACTTAAAATTTTTACTCCCACTTAAACTTTAATTTTTATTATATTTTTAAAAATTTATATAAATTTAAAAATTAAAATTTTTACTCTCATTTAAATTTTAATTTAAAGGGCAAAATAGTCAAAACACAAAATTATCCCCTCTCAATTCTTCTTATTCCTCTATACCCAACCAAACACAATTTTTTCTTATTCTTCTTATTCCTATATAATTTACCAAACACAATTTTCTTTAAACCCGGTATAACTCTTAAACCCAACCAAATACAAATTTACACTAATTCCTGCTAATACCACAATCTATACCTATCCCCGGTATAACAAAATTTTCCTTATCCCCGAACCAAACGGAGCCTAAAAAAATATCAAATATTTCTCAATTTATATATATATATATATATATATATATATATATATATATATATATATATATATATATATATATATATATATATATATATTTTCATAACAGTCTACATGTCTATAAATTCGCTTTCTTTTTATTCTCCGAATGTGCCCCACCAATCAAAAAAATTTTATTTTTTATTCAAACTCAAAGTAAATATAATTAATTATTTATTATTTTAATTAAAATAAAATTTAAAAATAATAAAAGCACCCAATATATATATATATCTTTATGAACATTAACATATGGAATTAGTTAGAGAAAATAATATGACATAATCACTCTTAGGAGTTGCATGGTTGTTAGTGTACAACAGCAAAAACATGATGAAGCAAGAACTCATATGCGAAGGCTTATGTAATGACCAATGCTGCTTTTTCTTTATGGCTATATAGAATTAGATATATACATTTAATAGTTTAAAGATCTTTCTGAAAAAAATTTATCATTCAACAAATTAGACAAATTAGACAAATCAAACTCTAAAATAAAACAAAATACCTACATTTTGTTTAGGGTACCCAAATAGGGGTGATGGAGCCCTCGAGACAGAGGCGACGGAGTATCCGCAGCGGCAGTGGCAGCGGGCGCTGGTCGAGAGCCCTCAAGGTGACGGAGGTGAAGGAGGTGACGGAGGCGAGGGAGCCCTGGTCGAGAGCCCTAGCGAGCGAGAGAGCCCTCGTCGAGAGCCCTAGCTAGCGAGAGAGATAGAGCCCTAGCGAGTATTTTTGAGAGTAGAGGGTAAAGCGGGACTTTTCTACGTTTTAGAGAGAGAGAAGGGGGGAAAAGGATTTCAGGGGTGTGAGAATAAAAACAGTGTAAATGAGGCATTAATCCCAGCCGTTCCTCTTAGGGGTGTATGATGTACACCCCTAACAGGGTGTACCCATAGCTCTACTATATATATATATATATATATATATATATATATATATATATATATATATATATATATATATATATATAGCGTAGGTCTACTATACTCTTATGAGTATAAACCTTTTTGTACTCATAACTTTTTCGCCCTTGGATGAAAAAATGTGTAGTTAGTATGATAGTGGTCCACCTAGGATTTACTAGATTGTTGGTGAAATAATATAAATTCTAAGAACTATTATAATCCTAACCGCACATTCCTTCATCCAAGAGATAAAAATTTATGAGTACGAAAAAAATTTACTCATAAGAGTATAGTAGCCGCACACACACACACACACACACACACACACACACACACACACACACACACACACACTCTCTCTCTCTCTCTCTCTCTCTCTCTCTCTCTCTCTCTCTCTCTCTCTCTCTCTCTCTCTCTCTCTATATATATATATATATATATATATATATATATAAGTGAGTAGTGGCCATCACTTAAGTTGTGAATAATAATTTTTAGAAATTCTGAATTTTCGAATAAAGTTGGCTAACTTGGCCGATCTGAATACAAACTTGATAATGTAAATACTGGATTTGAACGTTCTCGTTGATCTGAGCGCAATGGCGCAGTCCAAATTTATATTTGGGATAAATATGAAAAGTTAAACTTTGTAGGAATATATCTGCTATTCGATATGTTAACAGGGACCTGCATGAAATTAACCATAAATTATAAGTATAATATTTCATAATAGGAGTACGTCTCTTGTAATTTTAAAAGTACAGAGATCTTCGTGCTCATTATTTATTTTTTATGATGGGACATCTAATTCGATGATCAGTTTTATTAAGCATGATTTATTCTATTAGAACTATTTAAAAATCAAATTTTATACGTTTTCAATATTATTTACCAAGTGATTAAAAATGACTATTTTAATAGCCGATGTGGCACGTTTGTAAATTCAACGGTATAAAATAATTCAAATTACGTGAAACTTTAATAAAAAAATTCTACTTGATATAAAAAGTAAGATCAAAACTTTCAATTTGAAATTTAAATTTATTATTATTAATTTTTATGAGAAATTTTTTTTTTTTTTTGATTAAACAGGGGTATACCCTATTTGAACAGTACAGGACGGGACTGAAAGATAAATAAAGACCCAGCACTACACCAAATACAAGAATCGAGCCCGCTCCCGAACCAACAAAAGGGATTGGATCGCTCAAACTACTCACGTGAACTCCCAATTAAACAAACAAAAGAACAAAGCAGACGAAGTATAACCGTCGCCGTCACTGGGATCAAAAACCTCCAGACCCAAAACAAACGCCGCAAGCAGTCTTAACCCCACAGCCCTTGCATCCCAGCTCGTAATGATTGAATAGAAGCACCTCCCAATCAAAGAAAAAAGCACAGCTCTTGAATTTTTCAATACCGGAATTTAATAACGAAGATCGGCGTCAATGCTTTCCCTTGGTCCCATTTATCAATCAGCGCCAGACAGATAACAGCTTAAACGTCTAACCTCTTTAGCAATAAAACATTAGTAATAGAAAAGAGCGGCATTAGATCTTCAGCAATAGCATTAAAAATTTTTCACAAAACCAGCAAATAAAATTATTCTCCGATGCCCCTAATTAATAGCTGAAAAAACATGACGTGCCCCGAGCCCCAAGTCGCCGACAGTATACAATATGAAAATCCTTTAGAGCAGTTGATCAAGTAACCCAAGCCATCTGCCAAAACTTCTGAACTCCAAACAGCGAAATTCGATATAGTGTCTTGTATCCCAAACAGTCATAGCATAGGATGGTGGACAAAAGCCTCTCGACTCCAAGTACATAAACTCCCTTATATCCCAGCCCAAAGAGCTAATAGGATAAAAACTCAGCTCAAACAAAAAACATAATCTAAAAACACAGCTCAACCAAATCACGGCCCCCAGCCATATCAATGCTGCCATAATTTAACGACGTAGATTGGGTATTCTTCATTCAGAAATCGTCAAAAAAGGAAAGTGGAGGCGTACAACGGAGTATCAGCACTACAGCATCTTCACGAACCCTGCAGGTACCAGCTGAAACAGGATCTTCGTTGGACCTTTGCAGTTGCAGAGAGTCTTGAAGAGTCCCGAACCCCAAATCACTGAAAAGATGCAGTAAAGAAAACCCCTGGCTGGCAGCCGAGCAAGCATCCTCTGCCTTCAACCGAAAATTCAAAGCACAAAGCACCAAGATTCGGGTGAAAGCACTACTCAGTTACCTGAATTGAGATCCTTTTCCTTCAAATATCTATGTAAAACCTTATTCAATCATAAGTAATCAAGCTGTGATGCTAATAAACCAGTAGCTTTCCGAAAGCAAATGAAGCTACAAGTTAGAACAGATAGCTACTAGGTTTCCCTTAATCATAATTAGCATTGAACGCCAGATAGCTACTAGGAATTCATGAAGTCCACTTGATCATTACAATAATACCATACCGAGGCAATGGATCGATAATTCCGTCGAGATAGAATCAGATTAGATATTAAACAACACTAGCCCCTTCAATCAAGTATACCTATTTAAAATCAAAACTCTAAAGGGCCCGATAGAAGAACGACCATTTCAGCTTGAACAATCTTCAAGCTTCAGACACACTAGCAAAAACTAATTTTCTGGAACCAATACAATGAAGCTGAATCCTCCTTGTCTTGAATAATTGCAGAGAAAACTTGAAATGCCCTGAAGCCCGCGACACCGAAAGAAGCCATTGTGTAGCTCCCCACATAAGAGTCGACCAAGCAACCCATACCGAAATTCGAAACTTTTGAGCTCCTAAACCGAAAATCTGTGAAATGCACAACCCAAATAGTTCCATCAACTAACCCACTTTGACGCAGAGAAAACAACTCCCAAATTCAAGCAGAGATAGACACCAAGTAGCACCAATAACCATGCTCCAACACCGGCGGACTCTAACTACTCCACAAACTGTATCAAGACCCTTCAGATAGAACGAGCATACATTCCTGCAATCAAACAACCTTGGTAGACCAGATAAGCCCGAGAAACATTTTATACCGCACCCAGGCAGAAAGTCGCCGAGGCCACCGGGGTAGAAACCAGATAAGAGCCAAAACGAGAGAGTAAACAGACTTGGTTATAGCACCTTAGACTATGAATCCCCCCTTTTTTTTTCCAACAAATCATCAAAATTTGACGTGATGTCAAATAGCTCCTTCGCTATCACCATCTGATTGGAGGGGGGCCCTATAAAGAGCAGTCCACAGAAAAGGAAAGCCAATGTTCCTTCAGAAGGTTCCACCAAAGTACTCCGATTGCCGGAGCCAGAGCCGAAACAAAAAAAGGAGAAGCACCGATGACCATGCTGAAATATCCACAATTCACCAATGATACTGAAGCGTGTTCGAGCCCAGCTTAAAAAAGAACAGATAATTGCTCCCCGTTGTCTTGAAAATAAAGAGAAAAAATAGGAGGAACAGTTGTAGGAAAGGATTAGCCCCGGTGTGAAGGAACAAAAACAGGTGAACCCCCAAGGACAAAGGTCCAGAGATTGAGGGTATTGAGAATTCTTGAGACACAGATATTACTCTGGGAAGAGCAATCATTGAAGATGCGCCTGTTGCGTTCCAGCCAAAGTTCCCAACAGGTAGCGGCAAATAATAGATCAAAGATTGCTTTATTTCGACCCTTCAATGTCATCCTCACGCCCCGCCATCTACTCGCAAAATCCCCCGAGTAGTGAAGTAATCTGAACCAAGTGAGTGGCCAGAAATGAAGTAGCTCCTCCCAGATCGACCTCGCAAACTTACAAAAGAAGAAGAGATGATCCAAATTTTCGTCTCCTTCACGACAAGTCATGCAGATAGATGGCCCCGACCAACCTCTTTTTTTAAGGAGCTCCGCAGTGAGTAGCCTATATCTAGCTGCAATCCATAGAAAGATTTTCGTCTTGAGCGGTATCCTAATTTTCCACAAATGCAGGATTTTACTGTCGTTGACCCCGTCAAAGGAAATGGCATTGTAGGCAGACTTGGTAGAGAAGATCTCGTTAGAACTCCATCTCCAGTGAATCAAGTCTTCGAAATTGGACAGCCGGAAGCTGTTGATCGCTGCCTGCAGGGTAAGCAGCTCGCGCCAAGCCTCCGGACCGAGAACGCCATGAAAACCCAACTCTGTCTTGGAACCGTAACGACGAAGCCAATTAGAGACCGAGAGATGTTTGAGGTGGGCCGCTCCAAATAAACGAGGGAAGGTGATGCGCAAAGACGATTCGCCATTCCAACGCGCATTCCAGAAAGACGTCGCTTTACCGTTTCCGATTGTATAAGTGGTGGAAGAGATGAAGAAAGGACCAATTGAAAGCAAACCCTTCCAAATCGGGCAACAACCAGTCGGCGGCGACTCAGTCGAAAGGGGTGGCCGGTGGGAACAGTGTTTCGAATTCAGCAAGCGCACCCAAGGCAGCGCCTTAGAAGTATGAAAGCACCAGAGACCTTTCAAAAGGAGAGCGGAATTGGCGTTGCGGAGGTTGCGGATACCCAAGCCCCCGTACTTAGTCGGGCGACATAAGTGTTCCCATTTGACCAGGCAATGAAAGCCGCTATTTAATCTTTTCCCCTTCCAGAAGAAGTCACGTCGAATCTTGTCGATTGATTTAATTACCCAGCTAGGAAGAGAGAAGGCCGAGCAAAAGAAGGTCTGGATGGAGGAGAGAACCGAGTTTAAGAGCACCAACCGCCCCCCCCTAGAGAGCAAAAGGCTCTTCCACCCCGCCAGGCGCTTATCCGCTTTCTCGATGATAGGGAGGAAGTCAGATTTTCGCACCGCCTTAGGTGATAAAGGTAAACCCAAGTACCTTAAGGGAAATCCTTGAGATTGGCAACCAAAGAAAGATGCGAGAGCTTCGGAATTGGGACTCGGTAGGTTAACCGAAGAAATGGAACTTTTGCCGTAGTTGATATTAAGGCCTGAGATCTCCGTGAAAGCGTCAAGAATGACATTGATGACCCTTGCCGATCTATCGGAGCCATAAAAAAAAATAAGGATATCGTCAGCGAATTGTAGGGTTTGGACTCTGACAGTCCCGATGCCCACCGAAGGAAGGTCGAGAGAAGAAGAAGCCGCCTGCAGCATTCTGAATAGCACATCGATACACAGTATGAAGAGGAGGGGGGACAGAGGGTCGCCTTGACGCAGTCCACGTTTGCAAGGGAAGGAGTTGCCCGGGACCCCATTAAGCAAAACCGCCGTGCTGGAGGAGTGTAAGAGATCCATAATCCAACCTATCCACTTGGACCCGAATCCCCGAGCCACTAACAGATCCTGCAGGAAGGCCCAGTCGACGTGATCGAAGGCTCTTTCAAAATCAATCTTGAGAAGCGCCGCCTTTAGCTTAGATGAGTGAAGATGATGGAGTAAGATATGGGCGCAGTAGAAGTTATCAAGAAGCGATCTCCCTTTAATAAAAGCCGTCTGAAACGGATTGACAAGGTTGCCCAAAAGGCCCTGAAGTCTAACCGCCAGAACTTTTGAGATGATTTTGACCATACTGTTCTCGAGGCATAAAGGCCTAAAATCGCTAGCAGAGGAAGACTCGCTATTCTTCGGGATAAGACATAGCCAACTTGCATTAATCTCGCGGAGATCCAGGCAACCGTTGTGAAATTTGGAGAAGAGCTCCATAATATCAGCCTTGAGAACGGGCCAAAAGCGGTGGAAGAACAACATAGGAAAGCCATCGGGCCCGGGGGCTTTTTCCGGCGCACAAGAGAAAATGGCACTTCTGACCTCGTCCTCCTCGAACGGAGCCTCAAGACTCAGGAAATCGACATCCGAATTAGTAGGGGAGAACAACGAGGCAAAATTAAGGGAAGACCTTCTTTCAGACGCCGCCCCTAATTGCTTCACAAAGAAATCGAACAAATAGGCAGCAATAGAGTCCTGAGAAAAAAGAGTGGATGCTCCATCGGCAAGATGGGAGATGTAATTTTTGTTCCTGCGACAACAAGCTTTAAGGTGGAAGAATTTGGTGTTAGCGTCTCCCTCTCTAAGCCATTGCACCCTTGATCTCTGCCTCCATTTGATTTCCTCCTGCAAGCACAGTTCGTCATATCTCATTTTGAGGAGGGGTCTAAGCAAACACTCCAATTTGATTAGAGGTCTAGCTTCTTCAGCTTGGTCGAGCCACTCAAGCCACCCGAGACAAAGATCCTCCTGGATAGAGATGGTTGATTTAAGCCCCGCACTCCAAGAACGGAGGGCGAACTGGACGCTCTTGAACTTCGACGAGATTCTGCTAACAGAGTCGACCCCAGTAGATAAGCCATTCCACGCCTTAGCTATCACCTCAGAAACTGCCGGATAGCGGAGCCAGTAAGACTCGAACCTAAACAGGTGGGGGGAGGGCAGAAAGGAGAAGGCCGTAAGCAACAGGGCGGTATGATCAGACCTGGGCCGAGGTAGGGCGCGAAGAGTTAAGCGCGGAAAGGAGAGATGCCAGTCTTTAGACACAAGAACACGGTCGAGGCGTTCGAGAGTGGGAAGACGCCTGCCGTTTGTCCACGTGAAAGTCCTGTTCTGAATGGGAAGATCAATAAGGCCCAGATCCGTCACCACCTTTCTGAAATTAAGGATGTCACTCAGGTTCGAAGGCGGACCATTCTTATCCCGAAGAGAAAGAAGAACATTAAAATCGCCTAGAGTAGTCCAGAGCCCCGCCGTCTGATAGCCAATGGACCGAAGTTCAAAGAAGAAAGCCGATTTCAAGGCCGAAGAGTTGGGTCCATAAAGGTTGGAGACCGTGAAAAGCAAGCCGTCCGTACCCTTCTTCTCAAGACTACGTTCACCGAGAACATCCCAACCCAATCAAACGCGCAGTCGAAAAGGGCTGGGTTCCAAGCAGTCAGGAGGCCCCCCCTCGTCCCAACAGCATCAAGGGTGCGAAAATCACGGAGATGAAACCCGCAGAAAGAAAGAAACTTGGAGAAGGAGGTAGAGCAAAGCTTGGTTTCTTGCAAGCAAACCACACTACAATTCGCGTTCTTTAAAACGAATTTAACCGTAGCGCACTTGGCGGGATCATTGAGGCCACGAACGTTCCAAGTCAAAAATTTAAAAAGTCTGTTTCTAGCCATACAGATAGAGAGAACCCCCAGCAACAGAAGGAAGACTCGAAGAGCCTGTCTCAAGACGAAACCCCCTCATCAACAGGACCTCCGCCAACAGGAACTAGCCCCGGCGAGTAGGAGGGGGGAAGGTCCCCAGAGATAATACCACAGGCTTTCTTGATCTGCTGAACTTCCGCCACCGAAAGAGGGTTAAGGATGTCCGATCTGGATGAGGGAGAAGGCCCGATATTCGGAGCTTCGGACGCTTCAGCCGGAACAGGAGCAGGGGGTGAACTGCCACCCGCAAAAACCGGAGAAGCGGGGGTACAAGCCGGTGAAGAAGCAGGATCTTCCAAGATCGAAGAGAAGCGCACCCGTTTTAATTTTTTGCATATTAGATCTTGAGCCCGTAGGATAGAAGATTTTTGAACCCCTTTAAGTTTGTCAGACAGCCGGGGACTACGCCAAAGTTGCACGATCGAGCCTGACGCGGAAAGCTCCAATCGGGGAGGCGAAAGCAGACCCTTTCCGCGGTCGTCCACTCTCCCCTGAGTGCACCCGGATACTGTGCCCATCGCGCTGGTGGTGGGAGGAGACTCAAGATCTACTGGTTTATTAGCCAAACAAAATAAAAAAAAAAAAACTATAAAATTTAATTTCTAAATAATTTCAGTATTATAATGTCACGCCCCGAGTTTTAAAAATCCGGTCTGAAATTTATTATTTTTTTTTTTTTAAATCAGAGTTCGCAAACTGGGCGTAACAGACCGCCACACGTATAGGAAAACCCTTATCCAAATGGACAGAGTCTCCCCTATACATGCACGGCTAGGCGAGTGCAACGATCATCAATCAGAGAGCAATAAATATCTCAACTAAACAATAAACTAACCAACAGGAATAATCCAAGATAAAACATGCTAACATCAGTTTGAAACATCTATATTAAATAGAAGCTGAAATACTATGGCATGATAATCAACTACTAATCATCGAGATCTCAATCACAGATATATCATCAGGGGGACAGCTCTATCGTGACGGCCTCACTCGAATGTCCCGACATCCCAGCACCCGACCGACCTGAAAAATGGTCACCCAGGGGGTGTGAGATACACTGTACATGTATCCCAGTGGGCACCACGAGCCGAGAAATAGCTAATCGTATCTACTGGATACTAAAATCTGCGGATAGTAATAATCGATGGGTAAGGCAGAAATAAACAGGTAGTGTCTACTGATAATCAATAATCAATGGATAAGCTGAGGTAAGCAGGCAATGTCTACTGATAATCAATAAGTCAATGGATAAGCTGAGGTAAGCAGGCAATGTCTACTGATAATCAATAAGTCAATGGATAAGCTGAGATAAGCAGGCAATGTCTACTGATAATCAATAAGTGCTGATAACCATGATATAACTGTAATAATCCAGCATAAAGGAACTGCAGATAAGTAATACTGGAAATCATGATATATATAACTGAAAAAATCAAGCATGAACTGAGCAGCGATGGTACAAGGTGAATGGCTACAAAGGACAGTGCAAGCTAAAAATGATGCGTCAAAAATAGAAATCCAAGTATCCAATCATATGCCATTATTGGTCTCACAGAACCTCAGGCAATACCACCGATCCGCACCCCATCCACTGACAATAACCCGGCACTCACAGATGCAATCGGGCTCACGGGTCCCATCTCCAGACCACTTTACCGGTAAAGAACAATCTCCACGGGGAGCGACCCCGGCCATGTTCGTGAAGTACAGCAGTGCGTGGCAAATCATAATGCTCAATCTCACGGTCTAGTGACCGGGTAGTCGGCAACATACCGAGATCCCCTCAGGGAAGCAACTATCTGTCTGTATATCGATCATGGGTCGGTCATGCATATCTGAATATATAGGCAAGTATCTCTGGATATAAATGCAGTATAACAAGTGGCCGATATGATAGAAATCACCAGGTATGATCAGACCATGAAAATCTACTGTACTGGGATATAGGAACTATCTGAATATATCGATCAGGGTCTATCATGCATATCTGAATATAAGAGCAAATATCTTTGGATATAAATGCAGAACATAACCAATGGCAGGAATCAACAATCATGATCAGACAATGACAATCTACTGTACTCAGATATGAAACTGACAAGCATGTATACAGGATATGTCCAAGGAGATCAATGTCAATCATGTGGAGTATATGGCATATAGGCAAAATCATCAAGGCTAAATCAAGAATAGGCAAAATCATCAGGACTAAATCAAGAACTGGCAAAATCATCAGGACTAAATCAAGAACAGGTGTCCGACTGGACTAAAGCAACCAGATGGCCGAAAAGATAAAGCCCGGACCGAAGATAACCCACCTGGATGTAGGCAGATCCTCGAACTCCTGCTCGGCTACTGGGAGGCTGGTGCTGAACAACTGGGCCCTGAATAAAAGCTATAATCAATAATAGACTCACACATACCCATCCCGACGACACAACAGTAACGGAATGCTAAAACGGGACAATAACGCTGGTTTACGGAACAAAATCCGATTCCCGATCAACGAGAGCCCACGGGACTCTTAACCAAATGCCCAGTAGGCATGAAAGCACTGTCTAAAGACAGCCGACGTGTCCAGTTTCCATTTTGATCCATAATACATTTTTAAATTGCATAAATACGCTATATTACGACTTGTTTCGACTCGTTCTTGAAATCCGGGAATCCAAAAACAGCGCCGTAAGTTTTAGCGCGTTCGTTTCGACAAGACGGAGCCCGTGCTCACAAGTTTGGGCTGGCACGGGGCCCGATTACAGAATTGGCCCATAAACATTTAGGGTTCAAATAGCAACTATGTATAAACTCTACTTATACTTGATCGATCAGCAAGCTAACTAGAGCATGGTGTTAAGCAAGGATTAAGAACAGTGGGGCTCACCTGAGGGGCGCCGGAGGATGGCCGGAGAGGTCGGCCGGAGCAGCTCACAATTCGGGCTAGAGCTCGGATTGGTCAACCTCCTATGCAGCCTTGCTCTGTCAGCAACCAAGGTGAGCAGTAATTAGCTAGGGGTCCCAGATGCTGTCTGGTTCAGGCCAGGTCAGGCGCGGCGGCCGGAGGCAAGCCCGAAGTGGATGGCTCAGGTTGAGAGATTGGAAACATGGAATGGGGTCTCCCTGGCCCAAAACAAAAATGATGGGGATCCTTTAAATAGGGTTTAGGTCCTACCTGTACGGTCGGCCAGAGCCCAAATCGCCGGAGTTGGCCGGAGGTGCAACTTGGAGCCAAATCGGGTGCGGCTACAGAGGTCAAAATCCCGACGTTAAGGAAGCCATGCAACGCTGCCATCGACATTAAAATGCTTAAAAGAGCCTACCTGCACGGTTGCCCGGCGTCCGGAGGCGACGGCGACGCGCGGCGGCGGAGCTCGGCCGAGATCCAAGGCCGTTAATGGCGGTTTCCGGCCAAGTGGCTCCGGGCCGGTGCGACTTGGATCAAGTTGCCCTCCTCGACGCCAGGGAGCTTCCTGCAGTGGTGGCCGGCGTCGGGAGGCAACGGCGGCGCCGGACGGAGATGATCGGCCAACGAGGAGAAAGTCCGGTTTCTAGGGCACGTTCGATCAGCGCGGATCTTTATCCGATCGTCCTCCAACTTCGTGGAGGTGCTGCAGTCGACGAGAGGGTCGATCTCAATGGTGCTGATCTTGATCTTGACGACCGGAAGGCGGCGGTGCTCGCGATCGGCCCACAATAATTCTGGCGACTAGGTTCCCCGGCCGGTTAACCGGAGCACCGGGGGTCTCGGGGCTGCACGAGGATGACCCTCTGGAGGTCAGAAGGTGACTGCACAGGTTCTTGGGCAAGCTTAAAACAATAAATTCCAAGAACTTACCTCGCCGGAAATTGAAGGAGGAAGTAGGTGGTCCGCGGCAGCGCACGGCGGCGGCCGACGTCAGCGTCCCTCGGGCTCGATCTCTTTGCCACAGAGGAGTCCTCAGCTGGAGCTTGGAGCCACCAAAGTCTTCAGGGAGCCGGCCACTAGCCTTGCACCCGAGATGGAGAAATATCTTGTTTCTCCTCCTTCTCCGGCGACGAGGCGCGGCGGCCGGTGAGCTACCCCCCGTGGAGTGCGGCAGAGAGGAGGAGTCAGTTGGGAGCTGCGGCTAGGGGGCTGAAGCTGCGGTATTTTAAAAGGATGCCACCCCGTTTGAAATTCAAATAGTGCATTATTGCACAATTTGCAGTTTGGCCCCTAAACTTTTGATCTTTTGAGTCTAGTCCATCACAGTAGCTGCCATTCACACTTTAGTTCTCCTCTAAGCAGTGGCACGCAAAACGAGGCATAATCTATAGGGTGTTTTGTGCGGAATACTATATTTTCCACTATTTTTCACGCTTTTCGAGGCATTTTAGTGGTCAATTCGAAAAACGGACTTCTCCACGACGTCCGGCTCGATGAAACCTATTAGGTGGCGATTTTTGTTTTTCGAGAAAACGCCCGGATAAACTTTGGGTCCATTAATACTGTGTCGAATTACAGTTTATCGCGTTTTTCGAGACTCTAGGGTCGTCAAACGGAAATTCCGTCAGCGCCATTGCGTTCAGAACGATGAAACCGTTCAAATCGACTACCTGGAGTGCCATGATCGATTTCCAGATGGCAAATTGGCCAAAGTTGGCACTAAGGGGATTTGAAAATAGGGTTTACTGTTCATTACTGTTCCCAGCACTACTCAACTTAAGTCGCGGGTCTCGTCCGCTTCTTCGCTGATTTCTGAAAGATCCGACCGTCGGATCTGAACTTGCTTAATATCAATTTCGATCAGTTCGACGAGACGGTCGCACTGGTGATCTCGGATTTTCGAGATTCGGCTCGGATTGAAAGGCGATATTTTTGCCTCGTAAATTGTGCAATTTATACCGTAGAAAAGGGTCACTTACGCCATTTGTGCCATTTATGATTCAAAATTCAACTCGACTTTTATCCTTTTTCTTTTATTTATTTACAATAAAAATTTGAATTCTTACATATAAATTACATTTAACAAAATCAATCGCCGAATTGAATGTCGACCTATAATCGAATGTTGTACATTAGAAAAGATAGAAACCTAGCTCTTCATATTAGTCCTTTGATTTTTAGGTTTTGCATGAAGCGTCCTAATGCTTGTTATTTGCATAATCCTTCCTATGCTTATTATTATTTCTATATATTTTTTTTTTTCCTTAGATAATTACTGGAGACTTAAATTTACAAAGTTCATTATGTCTATATATTAATGTAGAAAATCACTTATAATTTTTTCTGTCGATTAACTAAATAATATGTATATTTTCAAAATATTTTACTAAAAACAATTTTGTAATTACAGAGACAAATATGCACATCGATAAATAACGATGAGACAACATGTTATTTGCTTAAGAAATAACTGAGTTGACATATTTGCGCACAATATTCAAAATTTAACGATCAAACTGAAAAAAAAAACCCTTTTTTAAAAAAAAAAATAGTTTTTGTCCCTTCCAAAAATATATATATATATTCTATATTTTATCGATTCTGAAATCTGAAATGAAATAAATTTTATTAGTTATTTTGAAATGACCAGCGGAGTACACTCTATTTTTAGATAGATAAAATATGTATTATACATTCTTTTTGAGATATATGAGTAGCATTACACTTTTTCTTTTTTCTTTTATTTTTTCTAGAATAAGGTATTTATTTGTGACATTCTTATAGAATTTAAAATAACTTTGTATATAAAATAGAATATGACTAAATCTCTTAATAATAATATTTTGACGGATCCAAAAGGTTAAAAGTATTAAACGTATTAGAGCTATAGTAATTCTAAAATAAATGATCCTCTAGAAAGCAAGGCGTCACAGTTAGTATCAGAATCAATCACTGGGTGAAAGTATGAGATGAGATGAGTCTCGAATGAGCTGAGGTCAGTCATTCAGGGAATATAATGCATCTTTCTGACTGATGACCGTTATGAAATGCGTCTCTCTATAGAATCAATTAAAACTAGCAAGACGAGTCTCACATCACCTGATATTTGTGAATGTGTTTAAACCTAACGAAAATATTAAAATTTTAAAAAATAAAAACTATGACACTCTCATAGTTCGTACTTATATTATTATTTATTTTAAATCAAATCGCCTACCACCGAAATATAACTTTATTATTTAAACATAAAAAAAAGTGTGACACGGTCAAACTTTGCCTGTGTTGATATTTCTCACAAAAAGAAGAAAAAAACAACTAAACCAAAAAATAAAATGAAAATGAAATCACTTTGTCCATAAAATGTCAATAAAAAAAAGGAGGGGGGCTTATGCACATCTGTAAAGTTAAAGTGGGGGACGGGGAGGGACGTGTGGGGCAGTTTTTTTTTTTTTTTTTTTTTTTTTTTTTTTTTTTTTTTTTTTTTTTTAATGCACATCTGTAAAGTTTTGATTTTTTTTATAAGTACTTCTTGAAGCTTGCCATCTAAATATGCAAATTCATCACAATTAATCCAATCGTTAGCTTTCTTTGGTAAACAATTATCTTACTAGAATTGAAAGATGGTTAAAACGCAATTTAGCAAAATAAAGATTTTACCCTATCCATGTTGTTTTTTATGCATGCTGTTTTTTAATGATAAAAATAACTACGGTTATCTGAACTATAAAATATTTTGAATTGACTACTCAACCTTTTCAAACATTCTAATTTTACTCTTTAACATATGACACTTTTGTTCTGTGGGGTCATTTATTCTAAAACTGCTCTAGTTTTACCACGTTTAATTCTTTTAATCTTTTGGGTTTAGTCACTGTGACATCCTAATAGTTAATATATCGGATGGGAATAAAATTGTGATTGGCTTTATAAGAGACCATGACACGAATAATAATAACTGGATTTAAATATTTTGGGTTATGATTTTGACCCAACAAATTATTATTGTTAGTTGGTCAGGTCGTTACATTTGGTATCAGAGCTAATCACAAACCGAAAGTGTGTGACGAATTTCGACTAAATTAACCAGAGTCTGAAGGACACAGTGATAGGATTTGTCAGGGTCTAAATGACGAGACTAGCGAGACAAGTTTCACATCGTCTGGTGATTTTGAACTGTGTGTGCATTTTCTAGGCTTAGTTACTATACTTTATGTAATTCTCGGGACTATAAATTTATTAAAGTACATAATTAGCTTAAATTTTGAAGTAAAAATATCGTTGACCGGTTCAAATCAAATAATTAAAAGATTGAATAGTAAAATAAAAAATTTAAAAGATTGGATAGACGATTCAAAAAAATCCGTAATTCTGTACGTTTTTATTTTTTAAAATTTATTATTTGGTATACAGCTTGCTATTTGTGATAGACATGATTTTTTTAAAAAAAAATCATAATGCAG